>JAHWXV010372848.1:0-10823 GCA_024586415.1 Phrixothrix hirtus | reverse complement strand
ATATATATATATATATATATATATATATATATATATATATATATATACTTTTTTAATCGAGCATAACCTAGGGCTTTACCCTCAAATTATAATAGTACTAAGAAGATCTTTCTGTTATATATTTGTACTTGCCATAGCTAAAATACATTATTTGCATTGCTTTTTCAACAATCATGCAAAATTAAAATAACTAACTCAGGAGTGAATTTGACAGGATGACGGCACTCCAATCTACCAATGTTACTAATTGAGCCTAAAATATCGACGCATATAAATAAAGTTAAGGCACATATTTAGAAGATTTCGACTCATGCTGGAGAGGAAACTCGTTGGCGTAAATGGTAACACGCTAGGGATAACACTTAGAGGTTAGGCGTTCGAATCATGACAGAAAATTTTTCGAAAAAATTTTCAAATACTATTTACAGTATTTTGGTTCAAAACTAGTTAAATTTAGATTTTGTCAGTAGATGGTATAGACTTGGTGATTTCTGGTTGCCATTTTCCTTAGGTGGGCTACTGGCTAAAGGTTGGCTTAGTGCGGTTGTGTTTTGTAAAATTATTTTAGATTTGGTGAGATGCCATTAAAAATCCTTGCTAATTGTTGGTGATGTAAGACGGTGAGTTCCGTTTAGCTTAGATGATTTTTACAATGAAGGACGCCATTTTATTGAGAAACTTGATCCCAACTGTATTGCATCATTTCTCCTAAGCATTATGGCTAATCTTACCACATTTTAATTATCACGGTGTAGTTTGACTGCTTGCGCGTAGTCTTGCCTCATGTTTAGTGCCCATTTAAGAACAATACACAAAATTCCATAGAGTAACACAATTTTGGATATACTATGTTTCTGCTGACCCCATATCTGTTGAACACCATGATTGCTTTTACATTTAATTTACAAACTTAATTCTGTGTACTGTTAGTTGTAGTTTGCAATTACCTATTTGCAAAAAATTAATTCACTTTATCTTCGATAATTATTTGAGATTCAATTGACTTTTATTTTATATCACTGAAAATGTTTTGTAAATTTGGTTTATACATTTTGTTAAATTACCAGTGTATACCTAGAAAATGTGTATGCGTTAATAAGAGCTTACAAAAATAAATTAAGATTTATTTTCAAAAAGCATACCCTGACAATTTATAGCGTTGAGGCAGAGTCTGTTTTTATAACTCGACGGAATTTTATTTGGTACCAAATAAAACTTCAATTTTTCAGAGGATGTCTAATTAACATCTTCGGTTTATAAATCGCTTTTTCTTGTGATTATTCTGTTCTAAATTGTTGTATTTGCATTATCTCCCGCAATTCGATGTATTTAAATAGTATATTTCTGTTAATTATCTTTTAATGTCAATTATACCGTGCAATATTTTTCAAACATCACCTACAATGTCTGTATTTTGAATGCACAAATTTATCATTCTTTAAATTATAGCTATTGTTATAGTCGGTTAATGGGTTCTTTTATTTCATCTAGGTTTCTTGAGCATTAGCATTTTCTTGCATATACAAGTTTCTATCGAATTTAAGAAATTTATTATTTTATTTAATTACATAAAGCGTTATTGGCGCTGAAAACATTTTCTTGTGCTCCTGCTAGCCGAGATGTAGCGTTATTAAACCTTTACGCGGTATGCATCTTATAATGTATTAGCAAGGATTTTCAAAAAGGTTGCTTGAGCTAATTCGGAAATATAAATTTTTCAATTTAACAATAATTTGTGAATTAAAAGTAATCGGTTTCTTTAATTATCGTTAGAAATGTGTTCTAGTAATTTCTTTATGACGTTTTAAATTTTTGTTTTTTTGTAAAGATCTATTCTCTACTGTTTATTAACAATTTTTTGTTTTAGCAGCATTTAAATCCATACGCAGATTTTGATATCTCTTTAGAACTGCAAACAATAAATTGCAGAAGATGTTCAAAAGTCGATCGAAATGTTTACTTCAACTTTGATTGTTTTCAGTAATAATATACATATTGATTTTGTCATTAATTCTCGTTCTATTAACTATAGTTTAAGTTTCACTTTTGTTTGGAAATAACGATTTTTAGACAGAAACATTAATCAATCTACCACATTAAATATTAATCAATTAACCTGTCACTTTTACAAAGATTTAGTTTCTATTTTACGATAGTAATTCAATATTCCTTGAGATTTACATAAGATGAAGCTCAAAGCTTCTATATATATATATATACAAGATATCGCCTATATAATCTTCTTATAACCTTTTCAAACATACAATTTTAAAAATATTAAAATTTCAGTCTGGTACTATAATGTAAATGTATCATAGACCTAGCAACACTTACAATTTTATTATAACAACGAAATTTGTTGATTTATACTAAGTAATGTAATTCAAACTATAAAGTCGCAATAACCCATCTTACATTTAGTCATTAAAGAATATATTACGAAATAGTTTACTATTATATTTGGTGGCTCGGGCACGTTCCTTTTTTACTGCCTTTAACTATTTCAGCTGGTTTTCCATTGGAGTTACTACTACATATAAATTTAATTTTTACTTTCTATTACCCTATATGAAATATAGTTAAAAAAAATATTGTTTTCGACCAAAATTTTTGATGTCGAAATTTTAGTGGAAATACATGTTTTCGGGTCCCCCGAGTACGAAAATCATGTTTTTTAAAATTCGTCTGGGTGTGTGTTTGTGTGTGTGCGTGCCTGCGTGCTTGCGTACATGCAAGACTAAAATCAAAACTGAAGACTATAAATTCAGAAAGACATAGTTTTTAATCTTGCTAGGGGGTGTGTCACAGTTCGTTTTTAGCTTCGTGACAATTTTTAAAGAAAACTATAAATTCAGAAAGACAAAAATTACTTAAGTAACCAAGAAAACCAAACAAAAGACTTACTCCATCTTAATTAATAATGGGTTTCTTAGAAACGACAGAAAGAAACAGTATTATTCTCACAGAAAATTTTGCACAAGTTGTTTTAGTCAAAGCTAACGATAAAGTGAGGTTACAAAAGACCTTATAAATACAATAGGTAGCGCGTAGGATGAATTTCGAAATCTCTGCCAATTCCTTAATGCGCATATCGCTAAAAACTTAACAATAAAAAGAGCAAAAGGAATAGAATACAAAAAGGTAATCGGCACTTAATTATTTACTAATAATTAGGATAAGGAAGTCAAAGTATTTACTTAATTTACACTAAAAATACCAGAAAAACAGGAATTTAAATATACAACACTAAAGTACGATTTTATAAAAATTTACATTAACGTTCACTCATGGGCGTAACAGGCGGAAGGTGAAGAATATTTTACATAAAGTTTAAAATTATCACGAAGCTAAAAACGGGCCGTGACAACATCGGCAAAAATTCTCAAGAATTTTGCAATATCTTGATTTAATGTTTCCAATTACAACTGCTAGCTGAAGTAGCTGAAGTACGAGCAATGCGCCCTATGAACTATACACTTTACATATCAGCTTGCATTTAATTTTACAGAAGTATTCATTTTAAAACAATTATACACAAGTGACATTTTATATCCGAGCGAATTAAGAAAAAAGATATTGCAAATTTTTCTAAGTAAAAACTCAAACTCGTGTTATGAAATAATGATAATCGATATTCCTAAAAATATTGAAATTAATGTGTAAAGGATGGTGTAATTCTGATCTAAGACTAGGCGTACACATTTCCAGTTATCGTCGCCGCAGTATAAGTTTCGGGCTGGAGTTTCTATACAACCGATAGAAACTAATGGCGTACACAACGTTTATAACTGTATGTACATCGAATTCATATAAATTCTATGAAAAATTCGGTTTACAGTTTGTGATGTAATTCACTATACCTATTAGGTAAATGGAATTGCATCCAGGCCAAATTGTTATTTAAATTTTCGAAATTTATTACTTGTATTGAAAGTTTTATTTAAATAAATTCAGCTATAGTTATGTTGAAGGATTCCATCTATTCTAGAAACCTTCTGTATAACGCTGTATTGCATCAGAGTTGAATTGTATCGCATTTTAAATCGCCAAGACAGTTTACCTCAAATGAATCAGATTAAATATACGCGTTGTTGCAATGTTACACAAATACGACGGAATTAAATATATTTATTTACTAACCATTGAAAAATAATTATCAAATATATAGAAAACACAAAACAAGAAATGTATTGATTTAATTATAGATCTATAAAATACTTACGCAATGCAGCTTATAAAATTTCGTAGGTTAAATTATACCGTTCTAAATTAAACGAGTATTCAGTAATTTATGAAATTTTAAGAATAAACTTTTAAATATTTTTACTTGAATTTTAAAACTACAAAAGATGCTAACCAAGATTATTACTATCAATAATTTCCATTGGACTACGTAAATAAAATTTAAACGTTTTTGAATAAGGCCAAGTAATCACACATGAATTTAACTGTTAATGATTATTAGTTCTTTAACTTATCTTTGTTGCTTCTACAGTAAACGAATTACAATTTATCCCAAGGCAATGCTAAATGGACATACATTATCGCCATGGTTGAATTATTCTTCTTTGGTTACTCATTTATGCTGGACTTGCCTTTAATATAGTTATCAAATGGAAACCCCTCGATTGCGACCAGACTTGGTCTAAACAGATTTTTTTACACATAATTTGTATCAGCTTTTAATTAAGCACTTAAATGTCAGTGTTTCGAACAGTGTTTGTTTCTTTTTCTATTCCTCACACCTGATGACGCGCTCAAAAACTAAATTCAATATTTCCCCTATTCATTGAATTTTCCCGATTATTTTAAGTCTAGAGTTCATTTATACACTTTTCTACGAATACCTTAATTAGAAATGTACGCGATATTTCCTAGTTTAAAAGTGTTCTAATATTACTTTCTTATTTGACTATTACGTAAATCATCTTAGCAAATTTTCTAAAACTCTCATATACCAGAGAGACAGTCATATTTTCTGTCTGTTTTTCTTTTAAATGCATTTTTCTAGGACAGTACATTTGCTGATATTGTTACCTTCTTAAATTTTACCTAACTTCGGTATCGTAAAATGATTAATTATATTTTATGCGCGTTACTAGTGCCCAAGATTTAATTTTCTTGAATTAACTCTAGCTTTTTACTTTCTCTTACCTATATGCACTATAGTATAAAGTATTGTTTTCGTTCAAAATTTTCTATGGCGAAATTTTAGTGAAAATACACGTTTTCGAGTCCCCGAGTTCGAAAATCATGTGTTTAAACATTGGTCTGTGTGTGTGTCCGTCTGTGTGTGTGTGTACCTGCGAACAGGATGTCCCGAAAAAACGAAAAGTGGTAAGTAAACAAAATTTTGTATTTAGGTTTTTTTTCCACCTTGGCACATAAGCGCAGCAATTTCACTAAAATGAGATAACCGGAACTGCTACTTTACTCCTGTCATTTTTTAATTTTTCGCAATTTTCTCGAAATTGGCTTTAATGATTTTTTTTAAATTACCTATATTTCTTCCAAAATTTTTCGTAACTTAAGTAACCGGAAGTAGTTTCTCCGTTAACTCTGAATAAAATAAATATGAAACTAAAAGTCCGAGGTAAATAAAAATTTATATTTGAGGTCGCAATTGTTAAATTGTTAAATTGCGCAATTGCTAAATCAAGAATTTTGTTAAAATCGAATAACCGGAGGTGGCACTTTATTTCTATTATTTTTAGATATTTTTCGAATTTTTCGTTTTTCGGTCTTTTCTTGAAATCGGCTATAACAATTTTTTAAAAATTTATTGTATTCCTTAGAAATTTAAGACCTTTTCATATAGTCAAGGTGGTTACCCAGAAAATTTTTGGTAAATCGAGTAACCGGAAGTACTTTCACCGTTAACTCTGAATACAATAACTATGAAATATAAAATAACTAATCACCTTTGTATACAAAATCAAAAATTTTGTTAAAATCGAATAACCGGAAGCAACACTTTATTTCGGTCATTGTTAGATATTCTTCACTTTAACGGTTTTCTTGAAATCGGCTGTAACGATTTTTTTTAAAATTAGTATATTTGTTAGCTACTTAATTTAGTTTTATATTAACCAAGGAGTTTCCCTAGTAAATTTTTGAAAATAAAATAACTGGAAGTACTTGGAGTATTAGTTGTGAACAACATATCTCAAAAATCATCATATGAAAATCAAAAACTATATTTAAGTTTTCTATCTTCCATACATAAGACGACAAAAATTTAGTTGAAATCGAATGACCGGAAGTGCTACTTTATTCTTGCGATGTTTAAGTTTCTTGCGATTTTCTCGAAAACGGTTAAAACAATTTTTTTGAAACTTGCTGCAGTTCTTATGGGTTTGATATCCTTTTACGTGAAATTAAAGGTTTTGCCTGAAAAATGTGGTGAAGCGAGTTATCAAAGAAAATCTCTGGAGTTAAGCAAGGTTTTGTGGGTGCAATTACTTGAACGGAGCACCGTTACTATTATTGTTCACAAAATAAACGGAAATAATATTTAAATCATGCGGATATTTACATATTTGTATATCTATGTACGTAAAAGAAAGTCATGCGTTGTTTCACACCAGATCTTTTAAATCTTGTGGTGTATGTTGGTGCAAATCAATTAAACTGTAATTGATGATATCGGCAAAATCTAAATAAAAGGTAATTGTTCGCTATATATTTTTAGAGTAATTTAAATCACAGTGACCCATAAATCGACCATGTTGGAATACATAAGAATTTTTAATCGTGTTATTTCAACGTTATTAGTTTTAAATCCGCTAGGGTTCAATACTCGGGATCACAGGTGGCACCATGTTCCTTACTACATCAACGTTTCCTCACAAAAGTTTTAAGGCAGCCGATTCCTTCTTAGGATATCATTATCAGTTTAGATCTTTCTTAGGGAATTTTATACTCAAATGTGCGATTAGTCTATATTTTACGGCAGTTTACGTGTTGAGTTCTTGCTCCTGAATAAATAAAATGTTGAAATCTAATGGATATCATTAACTTGTCGCTGGATAGCTGTAATGAGCAGTCTGCTCTCGTTGTTCCTTATTAAGGCTCCTTTCTATATCAATCTCGTCCTGGATGCTAACATTGAATTTTGTTTACCTTCTTTAAAATGGTATGATTTTGCTGATTGTAATGTAATTGTAAAAGCATACGTTTAATCAAATAAAAAAAGAAAATGGTAAAAGTATGTCATAGACAAGAAAAATTATATAGTGTAATTAATTATCCATTATCTTCTATGTCGTTGGATATAAGAAGTGAAGGTACAGATATTCTGCTTATTTAAAAACAAAGTATGTTTGAAGTATCCTCGAAAATATAACTTATTTAAATGCGTTTAATTATATTAATATTCAGGTTTAGTAATTGCATTACCATAAGTGTTTGTCTCTGCTATAAAAGTACGTCTAGAACATCTTGATATACAGGGTGTTTCCCGTAAACCAACTCAGTAGGATTCATTTGCGGGTTCCTCGTCCTCCCCTCTCCGTCACTTTTTAAATAGGGTTTTTATAACCACTATCACCTTATTTTGTATAAACACGTAAATGGAGCAATCTGATTAGTTGATAATTGAATGTTACCACATACGGTAGGAAATTCAAATTTTTTTTACCACATTTTCAATATGGTACTAAAGTAACCACCACTTGTGGTAAGTTAGACCGTGCCCTTTTGTTTAAGAAGTTTTACAGTTTTATTAAACTAATTTGAGGTGTAATTTAAACACATTTTCTGTTTAAAGGGATTTTTTATGGGATTTTGTGTTTTGACAAAAATTTTGTAACTATCGCTGACAATTAAAGAATCAATTTTATTTTTTAAAATAATTGTAACAAAACTTTGTTTATTAGAATCAATAAAGGGTAAAAATAATTAAAACACCGTATTTTAAAATAAAATTTTGGGTTTATTACATTCGATAATCGCGGAAAAAATGAGCACCATTTGATCTAAATAATCTCGGACCTAAACTGCAGTACTAGAATTATCCAAACGTGTAATATTTAAATAACCGTCTTGGGGACGATATAAATATAGAAACGATTTTGGATCTCATGTGTATGGAGGGGGGGGGGAAGTGTTATGTCTATTTATTGTTTAGCAGTTCAGTGTTCCCTTGCTAAATACTTGTATCTTTGTGTTTTCAACTCGATCTAAACAAATTTAATAAAATAACTAATCTTTGAATTAATAACGGATAACGAAAATTTGTTGCTTGGGCAAAAGCAATTTAATTTAATTTAGTTTCTAATTAAATTATATTCATGACGCAAATCCTACTAATGTAATTTCCATTGTATAAGAATCCTGCGAGTTAAATGAGAGAATTCACAATTTTTTTCAAGTACATTAATCAATTATAATTTCGGTTAGACATTAGCAGCTGCTTTATGTGATTACCTTTTATGTTATGATTAGTGCTAATTATTTGAAAACAAAGGCATTCTTTTGTAAGTGCTATATTCCATTGCACTCAAATGAAATTTCGTCTGCAGATTATATTTTAATAGAGAATGGAATGAATATCTATTTTTAAGCTGGCCAGTACTTACCAATCGTCCTCCATGTACATGAGGATTTAAAGAGATCAAGAATGATACTTGAGAGATATGCAAGTCAAAATGTATAATTAGGAGGTTGTGTGCTTAACCTAGAAAATTTCGTAACGGAATACAATTTACTGACGCTTATTTTCTGAAGTAGTTACATATTCATTTATTGACTCGCCATAAAAATGTGTTAACACTAATTTGTGTGGAAAGCGTGTAATTTATACAAATTTCTATGAGTATGTAGATTGCTGATAAATTCGGCTTAATGCTGAAATACCCTTTGCATTCACATGGCTTTAAACGACTTGAAGTGATATAAATAAAATAAAGAAGATTCCTCCTAAAAATGGCACTGCAATTATTTGTCATTAACACCCACACAGGTTTATGTGTTTAAAAGGAAGCTTTACATTTTCAACCAGCGTGTCTAGCCACCCAGGACTGATAAGCCCCATTAGGGCGAAACCATTGGTCTGCTGGTGCTGTGTCACGATGTTTGGAAATGCAAACTTTTATATTTTTACCTATTTAGTTAAGTTAAAAATCTGTTGGTGAGAAGCCTTAGAATTGTTCATATTACAGTTTCGTGGCTTTTCACTTGTGACGAATTAATTTTTAAAAATACGTGCCATTTTTAGGAAGAATCTTCTTCTTTGTTTTATTTATATTAAAATACCTCCTAATATAAACAATAGATGGGTCTGCCATTATTTGTCTTTGACTTTAAGTGAGTTAAAACTAGTTTTATCACAAGTTTATGAATCATTAATCTCGAATAGGGTTTGAAAATAAAAGATCGCATGCGAAGTTAAAGTTGTACATCAATGTGCAAAAAATTTGTTTGCAAAATTAATGAATTTAATTTTGAATATGGTAACACCACTAGAATACTGGGAAATCAAATTATAAACTTTGTATTAAATACAAAGGTTATAAAAGTTCATTAAAATTGCAAAATTGTACTTTATGTTCCGGTTTTCGGAAAATATTATGCCATAAACCTAGTGAACATTCACAATTGAATTAGTATCTTGGAGAAGCTTGAATCATTAAATAAAACCTTATTGTCTATTTAAATCTATATAAATTTTAGTATAAGAAAATTCAGTTTTGAAATTAATTAAATGTTCATTTCATTAAAAATATGAGCTCAATAAATCATGACGCACTCCTTAACAAAGTAACATTTAAATATCTTTAAACTTGCATTCCAAAGAACATTACCGCATCAATTCTATTAATAGCACCTAGGACAACTTTAGCGTCACCTTAAGGCACTTGAAAGAGCAAAAAGTAAAGTTTAAAGACGACAATGAAGAAATGAAGCATAAAACATTTTCTTTGTTTTCTTCCTCGCTTATAGCGAATGCTTAAGTAGATGACTTGATCTTGAACCGCGGAATACTACGGATAACTGTTAAGTTCGAGTTCTCGTCTTCTTATGTAAATAAAGTTATCTATTCCGTTTCCCATGCCAATTACAAGCAAGTCTGTATGTTATTAATCAAGGAGGTAGCGAGTCCTTAAGCCAACAGTTTTGGTGGATAGCAGAAATCCATGGCCACCTAATTTTGGTTTGGAACCCAGTTGAGCTTGGTTTGCTAATTCAATAGGAAAACTTGTAGAAAAGGACGGTTTACCGGATATCGGAAAGTCAAAACTACCTTTAGTTATGCTGGTATAGTCATTATTTAAAGATCTGGGAGCTCGCTGGTACTTATTTTCTCCTTCGTTTGTACCACTAGGTACAATATTAACCTTCTAGATTTAAAAACCTAAGTTGATGTAAACCTTCCATATAGCATTGACTTCGGTTATGTAAATTATTTTAATATTGACATTTTGGTGGTCAGTACTGTTCAATGTATATGTTCATTTATACTAATTAAGTACCATCAATCAAAGTAAATTAAGAGTAGGGCGTGAGCTCACCTTCAGTTTAACGAATTGGAATTTTGGACGCTAACGATCAGATAAAGTATATTGTACGTGCTCCATGTTAAGTTAATTATAACAGGTTTGAAGACCCTCTATATTTAGTGTAAGATATGTACCTTATTTATCCCGCCTTGAGCAACTTTAATTATTTTTAATAAATGCAATGATTCCTTTATTAACTGCTTTATTGAAGTCAAGGATAAGATGCAAATTTACAAGTTGTAACTTACTCAGTACGTTAGAAAAACTGATTAACCCCATTTTCAAACATTGACTCGATTCAGTTTATCTAAGATACGAGGGACG
>JAHWXV010372845.1:0-12422 GCA_024586415.1 Phrixothrix hirtus | reverse complement strand
ATTAGCGAAACGTCATTTTGACATTAATTTTAACAGTAAATTTATATACTTTTACATCGACGATTATTTATTGACCTATTACCTCAAATAATAATTATAATCCATAATTTAAACATTTTAAGGTCAAATTATATAAATATTTAAACATTATTATACACCTATGAAATTTTGATTCGGAAGTCATGAACTTATGTACTTCAACCTGGTTATATTTCAAGTAATTTATTTTAAAACAAATGGAAATCTCAAGTTTACAACGCATTTGGATTGATTTAATTAAATCTCGTTATAATTGATAAACCAATTTTTTTGGTGAGGAAGTCTTCAAATTCTAGGTAATGTGCCTACGAGGTATCTCGACCGTTGGCAGTGGTGGGTTCCATACTGTCAATTAATATCGCTGTCAGAGCTGATAGAAGTTGTCGGTGTTTTCATCCAATTCTAAGTTTTGATTATTCCTGTTTCCGTTTTGTAAATGAATATTTACTAATATTGAACATTTTGTCTTTTACAATTACAACTGTATTTTGTGCATACTAATTATTATTTCAGATAATTCAGAACGGTGTATCCTAACACCTTTTGCAAAAGAAGGAAGCAGTACATCTTATGTTTTATAAGTACTTTATGATTTGTTATTATGTACAATATACGAATGTAAATGCAATCTTTGCTGTTTGCTTTTATAACTTAAGTTACTGTTCTATATTAAAATTTCTTTTTATTTAAATTTTTATATCCTTTCACTATTTTCAGATAATTGGTTCTATACGTCGAGTCAATTAATGTCAGCTGTTTCAAAGACGTATTGGCTCCCTTTCTTAAAAATATGACAACTCATCATTCGAGCGAACTCATACTCTTTTAATAAGCTAGCAACATTACTTGGGTTCACCAGGAAATATTAACCATTACTAGGCTTGCGTATCTTGTATGTAACAAGATGTCGCTATAGGTATCTGTAAATATTGTAAGTAGTTATCCTATACTGTAGTATTATAAGATTGCAGCTTTGTCGATTTTTGTACTGTACGAGGTACTCGATACTAAACATTTTTAATAAGAATTAAACCTAGGTATAGAGATTATTTAACAGTTTCTTAATGAACAACCCTTACCGAGCACTGACTACGTGTAGGTCATTTTGTGTGAGAGAAAACACATTTCTGTGTTTTTCCCCCAGTACCGGAATTTTTTTCTAATTTCTCCTTTTATCAGAAGTTTTCTCTACCTTCCTGACTGTTTATAATATAAAGCTATCTGTATGAAAAATTTATAAATATACTATTAAATTTGTTTGTTAATTAATTTAATCTAACGTGTAGCTCCTATAATGACGGCAGATCAATGTACATTATTTGCACCGTGTTGTAATAATTGTGAAAGGCCGCTTTGAAATACAATTGCTTCACTAATGAACTACTTATTCGCTCTGCGTGCTTTTAATTGTTAATGGTTCTTGTTTAGTATGGGATTATGTTGAAGCTGTCTTGAGATCTTTCTAAAAAGGACTTGCAGTTTTAAAAGGTAACTGCTGTATCTATATTTAAATGCAAATGACTTAGTTTAAATGCCATTTACGCAAATCAACTTGTAACCCCACCTTGAGGGTGGATTTCATTTTTCCATTGACGACAACAAATACATGGACATAATCAAATTATTAGAGATAATAATACTATACTATTTAATTGTAGCCTAATGTAATAACTTTGTATAAATTGTATCTTACCTTTATGATGTTATTCTTAAAGCTACGACTTTGCGCAAAAGCTAGTAAATTTAACGCAGTTTACGATAATAATACCAGCACCTTTATTGTATGAAAAATCCATCCCAGGTTGTAAATTTTACCCCGAATTTTGTCGTATACTTTAAACTAAGTACTCTGAAGGTCTACTACTGGATTGTTATCCAAATCAACCGTGAGCCCTTTAAAAATAAAGGGTATAGTCTATTGAGGGGTTTTTTTCTATCTGCTGTGGGTTTTTATGAAATAAAGAACGCGGATTTCCCCCAAATTTGGGAGTTGTTTTCAGCGCTTAAATAACATTACCAGTACGTAAAGAGAGGATATACGTTATTTTTGCATGCTTTATATTTATGTAGTTTCATTTAAATCAGTTTCTGACAGTGGGCGTATTTTCCGTGTAAGCTATAGGAAAAGCGTTTAGATACGTCAATTTTTATTCCTTAAACAGAGCTTTTTACTACAGTGCATAATTTCAGTGCAAATCATTTCAAGATATAGCTTCGTTGATATTTTTTAGACAACAGCCCTTATGGATACCCATAAAACCATGTGTTTGGTATTCATTAGTTTTCAATAATTAGTGTCCTTTCCGAAGCGTTTAGATGTAATGGAAAGAATTTCGTGGAAAAAACCAACTGTTTTAATAATAAAGTACGGCCATATTTTCATGAAATGTCTTCAAAAAATAAGCTTTTGTAAGTACTCCGCCTGTAAAGTGAATTTAACTTGTTAAATATATACGAGGTTTGTCTAGAAAATTTGCATAGTGCGCGTCTTGTTGTTCGCAGAATGAGAGTGGGTGTGCAACAGAGCGCTCTCCTCTCTCGTCGCAAACTAATTGAGCCCCAGTAAACGCCCAGCCGGCTAGAAAGTGAGTCAAATAGTTTTGCTGTTCTTTTTTCTACACCTTTTGCAGATCCCTGTCGCCATGGGCATTTCCGATAGCGAGGAACAGCGCATCGTCATCTAGTTTTTCACAAAACTTAATAAGAATGGACCCTAAATCTTTCAAGATTTGAAGACAGTTTATAGAGACAATGCTTTTAAACAACCAACAGTGTTGAATTGGGTGAAACGATTTCGTGAAGTTCGGGAGTGCGTGAAAGGAGATAAAAGGCCCGGACTACCTTTCACTTCAAAACTGACGAAAACATTGCTCGCGTAGAAAATGGCACCCTTCAGGATCGGCGAAAAGCTGTCAGAATGCTAGCGGAAGAGCTAAATTTGAATAAAGACACAGTGCACACGATTCTAAGAGAAAATTTGGTGATGAAGAAATTGTACGCGAAAATTGTTCCGAAGCTTTTGTCAGCTGATCAGAAAATTCGACTCTTTTTGTTCCCTAAATGCAAGATGCTGATTCAAGGGAAGCATTTAGGTGCAGCGGAAACGATTAAAAAGGAAACAACGAAGTTATTTAAGAGTATCACCGAAGATGAACTAAAGAGGTGTTTTCAGCAGTGCAAGAAACGTTGGCAGAAGTGTATGTTACTTGGGGAGGGGGAGCTACTTTGAAGAAGATACTATTGAATTACCCAAATAACAGTATAATAAAATGTTTATTCAACTTATAGAGAAACCTCGTATTACAATATTTAATGCAGCTATAGGTGTCACCTTACTTAACGTTTTAACTAATAGCTGCATTGTGGTTTTGTCCCTACTATGTGGTTACGGGAATTTTTAATTCACATAGCAGTCTAGTTCGCTATGTATCAGTTTTATTTACTGTTATTGAACCGCTAGGTATTGTTTGCCTTAAATTTGCTACGTAAATAATTCCCACTACGTTTCGTAGCCATTCCTTGGGAAGGTGAGTTTAACCTATAAGAGAACTTTAAAGCGTATTTGTAAACACTACAACGAAGGCTGACGCTCTGTTAGCACAAATTGGACCGTTTTGTGTTTCCATTCTTAAACATTTAACAATTATAGGTTACAAAAACGCCTTAGTTCTCTTCCCTATATGATAAGAGCGATTAGTTAGATCGAGTTGCTTTGTAACTAAACTAAAATTGCTTATCATTGATCGCTACATAAATTGAAACATTAGTAAACTTTTTTTATACAAAATACGCATAAAAAAAGTAAAGATCCGGTGACTGAAGTGACTTCCTAACCGAGTTTCTTAAAAATTTCTCCAACAATAATTATAAACTGTTTCTGTAGCATAAGTAGGGCATCAGCCCCGTTGAAAACAAAATTCCTCAATGTTCTAAACTAAAATTTTCTGCCTTACAAAATAATTTTGAAGTATATCCCCTTTGTGTTGAGTAACATTAATGTCTAGAAAATAGGCACCAACAGATATGTTTACTGTTTTACGTCAATAACTACGTGTATTAATAAAAACCTTGTGATTTTATTTATTCAAAATATACGGTTTTTAGAACTCAAACTCCCGTTGTAATAGTTGTTTTGTGTGTTCCTTTGATAACGACAGCTTATACGTTGTGTTTGGCTGGGTAACTTAATTTTTTCAATCGCATATGGGGAGGATCCTTTTGTTTGTTCTTTAAAGCCTACTTTTACGCTGTGGACAGATTTAATTAAAGCAACGTTTATTTAATTTTCATTTTTTGATTCTACCTCGTATTTTTTATTTTAATGTTCGGCTTAGTAACTTTTTAAATTTATCCTGTATGCTTTTACTTTATGAGTTTTAGTTCAGTATACACTGCATGACAATTTATCGTACTTTTTGGTGACTGTTCACTTAATGACCTTATTTTTAATTTTTAAACTTGCAAGTTTTAGGTTTTATTACGCTTATCGATGCAGTTTTTGTTATTTAATTCACTCAACCCTGTATTTTTATCAAGTTCAAGACGGGGTTGGTATTGTTACTTTTAAGCTTAAGGCTCTATTTTTATGATTGTACCTTGTATTAGATCAACTAGAATTTACTAATCATATTTATTATTTAACTAGATAAACAGAATTATTTACAGGTATGTTTTCTACAACTAATAGAATGATAGTTTTATCCTTTTTTTTTTAATAATTTCTTGAGTTCGGAAGCAGCTGATCTTTAGACCGGCTTATTACCAGTTAAGTGTTTACTTCAAGCGTGATGCGCAGTCGAGTTTCTAGATTTGATTTAAGTTGGCAACTTACAGGTTATTGTAGATATATTTACACATCGTTTTAAGTTATTTGTTTAATTTTAACAATAGTAGATTCGGTTCTTTAACAAAATAGTTTAGCGTGATTCCTTGTTGTAGTGTTGGGTGGGTATTTGTATGTGCTTAGTGAAGTCTAGTTTGTGGTAATATTTTCGGCGGATGTACGTACCAGAGATGTCATATAGGCGAAATAACATACATACCAGGGTTAAAAAAAACAGTGTCATGTAGGTTACTTTCAATACATAAATGAATGTGTTAAACAAAGAATTCACTTCGGCAGTGTTTTATCGTGTGGTGTAATTGTTTGGAAGAAGAGCATAGGAAACTTTTGTTTCTGATTCAAATTAAGAAAGCGGTTAGTGTATGCAACACTATCTTTTGCAAATTTCGGTCGCTTAATAACAATATCAAATCCTTTATGTTTTCTCGAAAGAGACAATCAACTAGTGAAGGCAGTTGGATGATTAGCTCTGAATTTTGAAGTTAACCACGTTTTAATCAGGGCATCGGTTCAGCTGTTATTGAGTTTAATTATAATTTTTAGTTTTTATTAGTTCTAATATTTTGAGTTTAAAATTTCACTTATTTTAACTACGTTTTCTTACCTAATTATGAACAGAATAAATTTTGTTTCTTTGCAAAAGGTTTGTTTTTAAATTGAATGCGTTTACTTATTAACTAATTAGTGAAACAAGTTGAGCTTTTTATGCATTTTGAGCATGTGTGCAATTTAACGTCTTATCAGTTCATTCCACGAATTTGTTACCATCTGTTTGTTTGGCGTTTGCTCGCATTCGAATTAATTCCTGGAATTATACATTTTATATAACGGTTCTTTTAAGAAAATTATATTTTATTCATATAAACAACTTCTAATTGTTGACATCTAATTTTCCATTTTGTATTATTAAATATTTGTATAAGAATATTTTATAATTTACATTTCTCTGCATTTTTACATTTTAAACAGTTTTACACATTCTTAATGCAGGGTTTTGTTTACAATTGTTTATAGCAAAATAAGATGAAAATAGTCTTTTTCGTTGGCAATGCATCAAATTAACCCAACTTGATTAGCACAAACACTAATTAATACTACTGTAATTAAGTTTGTAAGATGCAAACATATTACACCGTCTCTTGTGAATGTCGGTTTGTCAAAAAAAGTTACAATTTCAGATAATTTGTATTTGGCAAAAATTTTTCATCAATATATGAATAGAGTTAATTATATGACACATTTTAAGTTGTTTTGTTAAAGAATTTGGTGCACGTGCCTCTTACTAGTTGCAACATTCCATTTTCTTTTACGTAACGATACCTTTGGATTATATTCTGCTGAACGAGTTGCAAGAACTTTTGCCGTATCATCACCATTAAGGGTCTCTTTACTCTTTATTTGGTTCGCTACAACCTTGGTCTGTTCAAATTTTTAATAATCGTAGAAATTCGTTTAAATTCGGTTTTTGCCTTTACCTTGTTCCTGAACGGACTTGGAAGATACTGGCATGAAAATTCATTATTATAAAGTTAAGGTAATTTAAATTACAATTTAAATTACTAACATAAAACTAAGTGAAGTTGATAGCTAAGCAATAGCATTAAAAATTATAAAATCATTATTCGTCTTGGATCTATGCTAATAACTATGCTATCTAACACTTTATACAATAACCATAGTTTTTTGATAAACTAAACATAACTGGCAATTTAGAATTCATTAGATTATATTACTAATTGTATTATTAAGTCTCCAGAATATTTAATATAGAATTATGTTCTTTCGTACTTTAGTTTTTTCTCATTTAACCTATTACGAACTTAATCTGGAATTACCCTAGAGCTGCATCCCCATGCAGTATAATTTGCGGAATGTTTTTCGCGGAAACCCTGCTATTGGATCTAAATATTTGAATTGCTAATGGCGCCATTTTTCTTGCAGATATTTTAAGAATTTGCCGATTCCGCAAAAATTTAAAATATGTTTAACTTTTTGCGGATATTCTTGCTCCGTTCTTTATATAGTAGCGTTATGTTTGTCTAAAATCGCAGTTGTTTTTGTATGCATTTTGGAAAATATGTTATGCTCAAAAATTGTATTGCTTATATTTTATTAGAAATTATAATCGTTTAATAAGTCTTTTAAACTGGAGGAAAGCATTGTTCAAAAGGCAAGCAATAATAAACTAATTAATTTTATTAAAACTTTATGAAAAAAATATATTGATAGGTTTTAAAACTTTTTAAAGGTATCTATCAACATTACTTCATAACCTATTTGGTCAATCACATAAACTTTAAAATAACAAAAAAAAAACGTAAAAGTACTAAAATAAGCGAGAAAAATCCACTTTCATGGGGTCTGAGTAATTTTTTTGCGTATATAAAAACGCCGTTCCGCGATCCGCCTTGAAAAATTCCACTGCATGGGAACGCAGCTTTATAGTGGGATACTTTTTCTTACCGTATTAATTTACAAAATTTGTTCCAACAATTTTTTTTTTAAGATATTTGCCAAGACATGTTTTCATTAAGCAAACGTTTCTGTGACTAACTTTCCTTTGATTCAAAGCCTAAATGATTTTATTATACGTACATGATGTTGAAATATAAAAATTAATATATAGGACCTGAACGTTTGAAAGATAATAGGAGTTGGTGCTTGGTCCGAAATTAAAGGTTACTTCTGACATTGTCAATCGCAAGCCATTTAGCAATAAATCGCCGATAACTGAAGCTTTTCTAATCTTAATAAACCATTATTTACAATACAAGAATGCTTTATGATTTTACCATATTTCTTGAATATATGACAATTACTTAGGTCTATTTATATCGAAATTTACTTTTTAATTACGCCTTAAATGATCTTAGTAATTTAAAAGAATAGTTTTCGCATAATGGGCTAACATTAAATTTCGGAAAAACAAAAGCTGTTTTGTTCAATATAAAAGATTCTGCAATTTTCAAAAATTATTGAAATAAATTTGATCCATAGTGTACTAAGTTTGTAAATAAATTAAAATATTTAAGTGTGGATATAACCATCATAATCTAAAATGGTATTAACATATTAAAAAGTTTATACTCGTTTATACTAGGCTTTTTTCGGCATGGTATGCAATAAAAGAGCAATAACTGCGCAAGTTAATTCTGTTGTAGGCCGATAAACACATTTCTCATTACTTGTGACGGCATTTCGTAATGCGATCACTTTCTAGAGAAACTCAAATACTGGATTGCCAGGTTAATCATTTAGGGTTCAAAACGAGCAATTAGAGTTCTAAATAAAATAATAAATCCTGACACATGTATACTCATCTTGAAGAGAAAATAAAATGATTACATGGACCAGTCTATAATTTCTAGAGATCTTTTTATTAGTATTCCAATTATTTCTAAAGATCTAAGATGTTCATAATTCTAATATCGAAAAAGCAGAAAAATTATGTGGTGCAACCGAATTCTGAATTTTTCGAAAACATTTTGTTTATAAAGGTGTCATTATATCTAATAAACTATCTGATAGTTTGGGATATGCTTGTAACAAAATTTTTTTAAATAACCTCAAAGCTTTGCTTCTAGACAATGTATTTGATAATATTGACGAATACCCAGGGATATCATCTTATTACAATGCCTTAGTTTTTTTTTGTATATGGTACTTTATATTATTATTTTTATAATTAATATTTTTAAATTAAATCTTTTAGTTTAAATTTGTATTATAATATTCTAGCTTAACCACTCGTATAAATAAATTTTTCTTACAAATAGAATAAAATGTACAATAAAAACAGGAAATTAATGTCTATGGATGAAGATTCAAACCAGATCAAGGTAGGTAAATTTTTCAACGGAAAAAGTTTAAAAAACATGCGTTCTACGAAAAGGACGTAGAATCGTAAGTTCCGTATCAATATGATTTTTAACAAGATAAAAAGCATTACTGTTGGGTTCGAACGTCTACAAATTCTGAAAAAATCAAGTTGGAATGGTGAAATGACCATGGTAGTTGAAGCAAACTGTCCAAAATAAATTACTGCATAAAATAGCCACAAAACAAACAAGCTTGGTGGCATTCAGTAATATTTTAAATCCTACAATGGTCATATTTTGTGAAATTTTGCTCTGATACTTAATAGGAGAAAATGCCAAAAAGGGTTCAATTTTCAGAGAAATGAATAATCGAAAGGTTTTCCAAATCGCTCATAGCTTTTGGTCGATGCTGTATCGTTACAGACAATTTAAAGGTTATAAAAATTTCAAATTGACAAAAGTTTTTAGAGGATTTTGAATCACAATAACAGGATTGCTTTTCAAAATTTAAACAATCACATTATAAGATTTGAAAGTACGAGGATGGCATGATAACTAGTTATTGGTGCAAAAGTTTAAAGCTCCGTGTTTAGGTTGGTCACATTGAAAACCTGAGTTCAATCGAATTCAAATTGCTTTTGTTTGTGTTGCTGTGGATAACAATGAAAAACTTGGCGTCTTTGAGTTTCTATATATGAAAGAATTAGAAAATGCAGATATTCGTGCAGTAATGCAGAACATTTTGAGTGCTTTTGCTATCCACATTCGCCCATAAAAAGTTGTGTAGCTGAGTTTAAACATGATTCCACAAGCGGCCAAGGTGAACACCGACCGGGACGCCGTATAAGTGTCACTACACAACAAATGGTTGCAAAAATCCACGATAAGATTATGAAACACCGGAGACTAGAATTAAGTGAAATTGCCTATACTGTGGGTATTCCAAGAGAGAGAAGGTGCAACATTCTAACAGAAGAATTAGGCACGAAAAAGCTATCTGCAAGATGGATGCCACGTTTACTCTTTACTCTCATTAGACCAAACAAGTGCAGGTTCTACTGTCGTAAGAGCCTTGGACTGTTTTCAAAAGGATACAACTGCTTTTGTGCGAAAGTTTCTTACTACAGATGAAAAATGGCTTCATTGCTATACCTCGGAAATAAAACTGCAATCTAAGCAGTGCAGGGAAGCAGGCTGTTCGTCCACAAAAAGATCAACGAAGTCTGCTAGAAAATTAATAGTGTCCGATTTCTGGGATGATAAGGGAGTTCTAATGGTTAATTACCTTTAAAATGGCTAAACAATAAATGGTGAATACTATACTAACCCTTTTGGCATGTCAAACGAAAGAATTCACCAAGAAAAGCCTCGCATAGCGCTTAGAAAGGTCATTTTTCGTCATGATAATATCTGTCCTCACGCCAGTATCGTTTCAATTGCTAGGATTCACAAATTAAGATATAATTTACTTTCTCATCCACCGTATTCGCCCAAGTTAACTCCCTCAAACTCTCACCCATTTCCGGAACTAAAAATCTTCATGGGAGGGGCGAGTATATTTTCAACTGATGAGGAGGTCAAAACCGTTGTATATGCGTATATTTCCAAACTTGAAAAAATTTTATTCCATGGTGGAATTAATGCATTGGAATATTGTTGGAATGAATGCGTTGAACATTTTTGTAACAGTAATACCTTTGTTTCATTCTGAGGCCGCCTAATTATCATCCTGACATTGTATGTATTTAAATATATTATAATAAAGAAGGAAACATTGCTGTAGTTAATATTGCTGTAGTTAATATTAAATATGAAAAGAAGAACCAATGTCTAACAATAAAAACAACGATGTTAATAAGTTAATGTAAACTGTAAAGGTGAGCCGTAACACATTGCACGTAGTACATTATAATGGTAAAACGAAATAAGTTTAAACATGAGAGGTTTTTAATTTTGATTTAAACGTTTAGGTTTAAATAAATACCATCAATAGAACTCACGCAGTTTTAGAATTCATAACGTTTGAAATTGTTTTAAATTACCATTATTTTAAGGAAAATCTTTTAGTAAAATTAGTCTTCGTAAACAACTGTATCGATACAGAAATTGTACGTAAATGGTTTAATGAATCTGACAGAGTTTATTCTACTAGTTTTTTACGAAATATTTATTACAACTTGAAATGTTATTTACAGCAAACTGAATGGTATTTGGCTATTTAAGCATTTCTTTGTTCACTACGTGTTGTGTTTAACAATGAAACTTGATTGTCTAGTGCATTGGAGTGTTACTGGGCGTTAGTGGTATTCTTTTTAGCCTGCAATTTATTTATTTATACCTAGGCTCGACATATATAGGCATTTCTAATTTTGTTACTCAGAACACATCATTATTCAACTCGTTTTTGGTTTATTCCCTTGCTTGAAATCAATTAACTTTCAATTGTGTTAACTTATATAATAACCTACCATATTCTGAAACAAGTAGATAAATTCAGTCACCATTTAGTCAACAAACAGTCTAATTAACGGGGCTATTTCTACACGTACTATTCATAATTACATACAAGTCAGAATTAACTTCAGAAATTTACAATTATAATGAAATTATTTCATTATTCTTCATTGAATGATTTCAATAAATTCCTGCAAGGAATTTAGCTTCTTTAAACTCGCAACCTACATATTATATATTAATAAAAAGAATTCCTCCAGTTATTTGCATGGAGAAATTTTTATATTAAATGGTGTAATAAAAAGAAATGCATTATTTTTCCAATAGATGGATTTAGTAATATGTAATTCATGTTGTTTGGTGGTAGCGACTTTTATTGATGTTTTATCAATTAATTTTTGGTTAGTCGAGCGGTATTATTTATTTAAATTCAATTTACGGGGCCAACGGCCACTAACCTCACTTTGTGGTAGTCTGTCCTTTGTGTATGAACAACCTTGAACAATCGTTTACCTATTACAATTTTTCGTATCTCTAATTTCAGCTCTTTATTTCTTGAACAAATAACACCAATTGCAAACAAATATTTATTAAAATGAATTAATATCAAGTACACATATATTAATTACTAAAAAAAGCATAAAATATTTTAAATAGTTTTCTATTTAATACGTTAGGATCAAAGAAGGTTAACTTAATTTTTTTTGGTTGATAATGTCTTCAATAAATCAGAATGATTAAAATTTTATAAAATCAAGTACTAATTTTTACTGTAAGTGATTATTAAAATTAATCGCTTTACAATTGCGTCTTTATATAGATAAGGGTATTTAACTATCGTGTTTGACGGTCAAGATTACGTACTCAGGTAAATTGTTGGCTGTCCCTTGCCTATACAATTTTATGAATGACTGTTATTTTTACAATCTAAAAATTTAAATAAATGTTTATAAAAATGTCTACGTTAAGCTACCTACTTTGGTTTTACACTCGCGGTTAATTAAAAACTGTGCTGTCTAACTTGTTTGTAGTTGGATGTTCTTCCCCTTTGGTTATTTGTAATGTGGAAGATTTCGCTTGCTGGATCTTTATGTAAGTACAAAACTTTGTGTTTCTTTTTGTAAGTAGAATGGCTCTGTTTGCTCTTAAATTAATAAGTAGAACTGGTCGAATTTTCAGGCAGTTCCTTCTCTAGTTACAATGTTACGATGGACTTGCACATCGGGTCTCTTGAAGCACTGCTTGTATTGATTAATTTCACTATACTC
>JAHWXV010372832.1:0-16606 GCA_024586415.1 Phrixothrix hirtus | reverse complement strand
TTTTTGATCCCAAGACAAAAGACAAGTAACCCATTGTGCACAAACTTTGCTATAATCCACTTTTCATACAATACTGTGGACAGACCCTACACTCTCGCCAGCATTATCTGAAAATGATCTGATTGAAATTCAATTATTTTCTCTAATCATACTTTCAATATACCATTGTTTGTTTATACAGTGCAAAATTCACCTGATCGCGGCTTATCATTTGTCCTTTCTTTTACATTCTTAAATTTTGGGATAATTCCTTCAGAGTTGGACACGCAGTACATGCATTACCATACACTACTTGCATCCGCGTATGTACTTTTTATGCACCATAAATTCCGGCATGTAACGCGCACTTTTAAAACTAAAAAATTAAATTTGTGGGATGCGTGTTATCGGCGAAAATCTCTGGAGTTAAGCCGTTGCCGTGCCGTTCGGATTTTCGTTATTGCGAATAGTTATAAATAGCGCCTCGAGATTTAATTCCGGATTTTATGTACTTTAAGTACTAAATAATAGAAATACGTAATTTTAGGAACTGATTAAAAAATATGTACTAAAACTTAAATTAGTGACCGAATCCGAGTCCTGCAATTGTTTCCAAGGCTGACCTTACCAAAAATGGGTTTTAACTGAACAAACCTCATATGCACAATATCTATCTTTTATACTAATCATGTGGATCAAATAGGCTTTCATTTTATACTACTACTAAAATTAAAATATATCAATTTTAGAAATTTAACAAATAATTTTTTAATAAACAAATCATAAATAATTTATAAAGTAACAGTTTTATAGAAAGCAGCAAATCTAGGCGATTTAAAAGAATACGTTCCATTATTTTTTATTAAAACAGCTGACATCCATTCTCGAAACAGTATATGAATAATCAATGTAACATTATATGTTTTCTACAATCAATATAAAACTAACTGTTTACGTTTTCTAATGTCAACGCAAAGTTGGTATTTTCTGAGGACGATCACTTTTCCGTTCTGGAGCGGTAAAGTAACTTTGTCGCTCGCTAAAATATCATATCAGATATGCCATGACTATAATAAGTTATTGTATAATTATAGCAGACGACAAAATTTCTAGTACTTATAGTCTTCCATGATAACAAATGAAAAACTCATTTATTGTTGTTTATTAAATATTGTTAAAGACAGTTGAGTATTTTTCTTTTATAAGCAATGAGATTGTAAAAAAAATCTTGTGTATAATTCGAGCGCAAAGTGACATTGTCACCCTAGACAGCTTAAGGCGCTTGGCTACGCGTTGTGCATCAATTTGCTGTCTCGTGCGACAATCTGGCACTTTAGGCTTTTCATTCATAAATAGCTATCGTAAACAAAAACAAATTGGGTTTTACGTTTCTAATTACGTTTCACAGGAAATCATATAACTGGACTATAAATTTTATTTAAAAATTTACACATTTTTTCAATTTAGTTTAAAATATTTCACAAATTTTGTTCACTAAGAGCCTGGGTACACGTATGTTATATAATGTTATTATATCCGTGACACCCTGTAGAGCAAAAATACATACATAAAGTGAGGAGTGAGTTTTGTTATAGTTCTTTAGACTTGTAATAAATTCTTACACTATCTTAGGTGACTATGTGACTCGTAATAATTTTGTATTTGAATTTATTTAATCCAAAATTCTAATTGAACGTTAAAATTGTAAATAATTATCTTATTAATTTAGCTGATAAATTAGTAGACACATGGTTTTTTAATAGTTATTGTATGAGATAGTATAAAACTATTACAATTAAATTTGTATTTATGCTCTTTGCTACGGTAATAGATTTGATTATCAAAAGTTTTTACAGTTATTATATTGAGTTGTTTATTATAAAAGAAAACATCTAATGTTTAAGCACATATATAACAGCATCTTATTTAACATAAAGCAATACGTATTACTTTAAGCATGGGGTGTCTTGCTATTTATACAATGATTTTGATTAATACCAATATATTAAACTTTTCTAATTTCAATTAGTTTCCTTAATATTATAATATGTAAGACCTTTAGATCGTTCATCTTACATTATAGTATCAAGGGAGGTACCTATTCCCTGGTTGAATAGAGTTTTTTCCTAAGTTATTGCCTAATTTTTAAGATCGTTTTGAATGTTAGTATTATATTTTACACACGTTAGATGTTCAGATAAATAAAAAGGTTAACAAGTTACCGTTTTTAATATAACCTGTTAACTAAGCTAAAAATACTTCTACAAAATAAGCACCGTATGAAAAATTAATTTTTAAATTACGTCGGGAACTGATTTGTAAAATCTAAACTTTTACATATAAAATAATTCTCGAGTTTCAAACATGGAAGTTTGGCTGTGATTGTTCTAATTTACTAAGTTTTGAACGGCTTGGTAAATAGATGTTACTTTTTTAGTAATATGTTTGTTAAAAATAAAAACACAACTTGATATTTAGTTCAATATTTCAATAAACAATAAATAATTTTGCTAAAAATAAACTTGCTCTAGTAGCAGGCACTGTTATTGTATCAGCAGATTGTACCTGGTAAAGGAATTAAAATATTTTAGCCCTAATAAAACTTTGCAGCAGTCAACTTAAGCACGAGAAAATAGTTTTCGCGGGTAGTTAACAATTTACGCAACAGATTAAATAATAAAAGAAATTACTAGGTTCGTGCGAAACTAAATGGATTTACATTGCATCTGTAAGAAAAACGTTATTGCTCAAGTAACGCGGTAAAATTAAAATAAAAGCTTTTATTAACAGAAAATAACAAAATATATGATTTAAAGAAAAATAGCTGGTACATATAGTCACAGATTTTGTAATTACAATTCTCAAGCGTGCCAAATATAAAATGTAAAAAAATATTGTGATATGTTAATTATAAGATACAAAATAATATATGTATTTCAACTAAATCGAGGACATCAGTTGAGATCTAAGTTAAATCACTGTAACTAGTAATTGTATAGTATTTCAATAAAGAAACGAGAAGTCTAAAGTAGAGCTTCTTTCAAAAATAGAAAGCTTATTTGGCACCACATGCAAAATCAAAATAATGTAG
Source organism: Phrixothrix hirtus (assembly GCA_024586415.1). Classification (NCBI taxonomy): domain Eukaryota; kingdom Metazoa; phylum Arthropoda; class Insecta; order Coleoptera; family Phengodidae; genus Phrixothrix; species Phrixothrix hirtus. The sequence continues at coordinate 13,536 of JAHWXV010372832.1, read as the reverse complement.
AACTGCCTTGCATGCTTTTACAATGTAAATACAAACCCTTTTTGGAAATACGGAATAAATAGTTTGTATTAAAGGAAAGCCTAGTAAATGAAAAGGAACTAGATTGAAATAGGAGATGGCATTAATTGACATTGCTGCTAAATTTTAATACTAAATTAATAACTAAAACAAATTAATGGTGGTAGACCGTCCAATTACATTTAATTGCAAAAATGTTATACATTTTACTAAATATATTTATTGTTATTGATAGATAACGAGTCCAATCTGTGAAACAAATAATGAACTTCATACAAAACTTGCAATAATAAAAATTTTCTTATTTTCTTAACGAATTCTGGTTAAATTAATCAGAAATTAAACAAATAATAAAACAGAAGTCTGCCCCCAGTATTTTGTTAATAAGCATGAAGGTATTTAGATCTTCATCAATCATCAATTGAGCGATTGATAAAAGCTTGATAGAGATGTAAGGAATTGCGCTACATCAATTAATGTTTGGGCTTTGTTAATTTAAAAGCTACCAACGGGTGCATAAGTAAAGAAAATGCTCAATTAAACTGAACTAAAATATATTTTATAACTTCTGCCAGGAATTTTTCGTTAAAATAAACATACCTCATCAGTAGATATACTATACGGATTCCAGAGCGGATGTGACGTCATAAAAACTTATCTCCACGGATCTGATATCAAAATTAGGTCAGGGTACTGGGGGTAGTCGGCCATTTTAGGAGTTGGGGTAGTCGGTCATTTTGAGGGTCAGCCATTTTGGGGGAGCCATTTTACGTGAGGGGTGGGAGGAGTTGGTCATTTTTCGTGGCGGCCATTTTGTGGATGGGCGGAGGCCATTTTGTGGGTGGAAGGGTCGGCCATTTTGTGTGCGGTCATTTTGGAGCATGAATACCGTGATGTAAAGAATACAACTTGTAGTAGAGGAGACGGAGAAAGACAATTAATTATTAGAGTCGCCCATTTTGGGGAGTGAACGCGACTGCCATTTTGTATGCTAACATTTTGGGGCGTAGCGACACATGCGCAAAATTGAAAAATAATCAGACTTAGCGTGAATAAGATGTGAATTTTTTTGTAGTAAAGGAGAGACAATTAATTATCGATGTCCTCATTTCTTATCAGCGTCGCAGGAAAATATAGTGATATTAGATTATAATTGGCATCCTAAAGCATTTTCTTACCAATCATGGCATGCAAAAACGGATGTCATCACTCTTATCCGTGTGGCAGGGAAATGTAGTGAGATTAGATTATAATTAGCATGTGAAAGCATTTTATTATCAGTCCAGATAAAAAATGAGTCAGATTTATATATTAAAATGCAAAAGCTGATGTCATCATCGCTTATCACTGTGGCAGAAAATGTAGTGAGATCACATTTGAATTAGCATGCGAAAACATTTTCTTATCATTCTAGAGAGAAATGAATCAGAATTATATAATTAGCAGGCAAAAGCGGATGTCCTCATTTCTTATCATCGTAGCAGGAAAATGTAGTGAGATTAGATTATAATTAGCATGCGAAAACATTTTCTTACCAGTCGAGACAGGAAATGAGTCAGATTTATGTAATTAGCATACAAAGCGGATGTCCTCATTTCCTATCAGTGTAGCAGGAAAATACAGTGATATTAGATTATAATTAGCATGCAAAACCATTTTCTTATCAATCTAGACAGAAACTGAGTCAGATTTATATAATTAGCATGCAAAAGCGGATGTCCTCATTTCCTATCAGCGTAGCAGGAAAATGTAGTCAGATTAGATTATAATTAGCATGCGAAAACATTTTCTTATCAGTCTAGACAGGAAATTAGTCAGATTTATAATTAGTACGTAAATGCTGACGTTCACATTTCTTATCAGACTGGAAGTGGGTCAGAGTTATAATTAGCAATTAGAATCATTATTTTAGTGGAGTGTATTGGCTGTCGTGCAAACGACCTTATCACATGTGTGAAAATAAGTTATATCACGTGAATGTTCAAGAAGAAGAAGAAGAAAGTCAAGTATATAGCACATTAACCCCATTACAGCTTATCGAAAATCACTTGGGGTATCGATATCAATTGGCTACAGAGGAAAATCTAATAAACGCTTCATGATAGCTTCGAATATGCGATTTGCTTCACAAAATATACATCGAAATGGAATGTAGCGTCTACTTACGTTTAAAACCAATTGTTAGATTAGGTTGTGTGGACAGTTATGCAGGGTGATCATCGACTCGTGATAATGTGATAGTAGTATCTATTGAAGAATGGCAAAATCTCCTAAATAGAGAAGTTTACATACAATATATTTTCTTTAAGTCGGATGAGTTAGTTTCTGAAAGAGGGGAAGAAGGCGGAACACTTGATAATGATTATTTTACGCTTGATGAATATTTAGGCATTAATCTTATTATCAGTTGAAACTTTGAAATTGAGTTCAATACGATCCTTCATAAAAAGTCTAATAATTAGACATTATCATTACAATTACATTTATTTCGATGAAAGTGATGCAAGCGAATTGTTCGCATTAAAATATATTATAAACTACAAGATTAAATCATTGAACGTATTCTATTTATACAATTAAATCAATAATAGTATTATTACTAATTTTGTTAATTCCAACTGGGATTTAGCTACATTAAAAATTAATTTAACCAGGTTAGATTGTGAAGATCGCTTCATTACGTTTGTTCGAAACTATTTAAACAAGACCGAATTATCGCAGTTAAATTTAGCAATCTTTACTATATTAAGGTATAATAAAAGTTTGATTTTACAACTTTTTAACAATTACCTCATTCGTAGTTGTCAAAATAGTAATAACAATGATGACGTCTAATAGATACAATAATAATAATGTACAATTAGCTAGATGCAAGAATGCAGCTCGAGCTATTGTTAAATTTTAATAAATTTTTCAGAGAAACAAGTATGTCTTAAGCATAACATAATAATGTATGATTTATGTAACAAATTTGATACTAGCTTAAATATGATAATAATACACGATTTATGTAAGAAATTTGATAATAGTTTAAATATGTGATGCTTGGTTTGTTATCTAATAGATATATAATAGATGTAAGAATAATGTATATTATTTGTGTAAAAGTATAAAATAAAAAAAATATGATTTATAGAAGCCTTTTAATTTTTTGAACCTTATAAGTTGATGATATCTATATATAATAATCAGTATTACTAGCGTAATTCAGCAAAATCGGAATTGCTTAAAGTGCATTTATGTGCAAGATAAATATTTTCGCTAAGTTAACATTCTGTAATCTAAAATGAACACGTTCACGGCACACACTATATATATATATATATTGTACACCTTGATCATTGTCATATGAAAATGTATGCGCTTTTAATAAAAGAAAGGCGCTAATCAAGTGGCATTCTAGTAAACATTTAAAAATTATGCAGTTAACGTGAAAAATCTTAAAAGCACTAATAAAAATGCTTTCAACATTCAGGGGCGTGCTATGTGCATATATAAGGCAATAACTTAGATAAGTAATAGTGAGTGTAGTAAATATGAAATTATCTTTAAAAGTGTCTCGGCAAGTTTGTATGGCAAACTAAATATTACGTATTCTAATGATTCGTTTTTGCCGGATAAATACCCTAGAAAAATTCGTTGCTTGTTCATAAAGCATATATTGTAACTTATTACATGATAAGCCAAAGCATATAATCCTTCCAAAGGATTTCGCTAAATTTAACTACGATAATTAGATCTTGTTTAAATAGTTTCGAACAAACGTATCTTTTCTATAACAAGTTTTACTGTATGAAAATAAACGAATGTAGTTTTACAGTATCAAAAATTGTCACTGTTGTTCACAAGTTTCCGGGAGTTCCATCAAACTTAAGATCTGTGTTTAGATATATTGACATTCAATAAACATAATACTTTTACATATAACCGACTTTCCAAAATGCATGCTGGTAAGCGAGATTTAGTGATGTCTAATTTAAATTGAAAGGCATTTTACAACAAATACAAAATTTTTTATTACGTCTATTAAAATTGCCAAAAAAACCACCACCCTCGCGTTCTTTATACGCTTTATACAATCATCAAGTTCACATAGTTATCAAATTTATTTTTATAATATAAAATGTAAGAACAACGAAACGTTTGTTTTTACTTTTCTTTAACATAACGTCAATAGATAATTGATTTTGTCGTTCAAATCGCGGGATTTGTTTCATAGGTATTGGGAAAGTTATATCTTTTAGGTTTAAGATGGAATTCGGATCCCGGTATGATGATAATGCACAGTGGGATAAAGCGCTGATGTAACCGCCCACACAAAACACGTCATTTTTTACATTAAAACAAGCATGCTTCTTCTTTAATTTGAGATGACAGTTTAACATAATATGATCCATTTTGAGGAAGCGCCCAACCGCTGTTTCGTTCTTGAAAGTCCTCCAGTTCGACAAGAATAACATCCTGAATCTTCTCTATAAACTATTTCGCTAAGTCGGCGCCTTATTGAATTTTATTACCCAGAATTCCTTGCACTTACGAACCGAAGATCATCAAATATACACGAAATTGACATGTAAAATTATACCAAACTTGTAGTACTACGGAGTGGATTAGAAAAGTAGTTCTTATTAGGGTCCTCAGGTCCAAGAATGGATAATTCTAAATCAAAAGTGCGTAGTCACCTTCGCTTTATATAGATATATGTACCACATGGCGTATTGCTTCTTCAATAATTGGTGGTTTTACATACATAATTTTACATTAAAAGGCCTTACCACCTTCGCTTTACATTAGACAGATATACCACGTGACGTATTGCTTCTATGATAAGCTGAAATAGCTGGATTGAAGTTGTGAGAACATTTACAAAGGACTGAAAGTTGCATAGATACATCGGTAATCCCAGCTTGCAAACCTTGTTGTTGTATTGATGATTGTAATTTTATTCCATTTCGCCGGTCGGATACATTTCAAATTTCCCTTCAAATCCAGGGACATACTTATGATAATTTCCCAGAATCTAGTGACATTTCTCTGAAAAATTCCTAGAATCTGCTATGTAACTAAATCTAGTGACTTTTTCCGTTGAGGATGATAATATGCTTGCTTGAAGCGAGATAATTACACATAAATCCATGTGTTAGAGAGAGAGACAGAGAGAGAGGGAGCGAGAGAGCAACATTTATGATTTGATATGCTAGAGGTATGGAGGTGTGGTGTCAGGACCGGCTAATGGACACCAGTCATGAACACACCAGTTAAAATACCTGCTACCTGTTTTGAACAGACCCGTTATGAATGAACCGGTTATGCACAGATTTGTTATGAACGGATCTGTTGTGAACGAACCTGTTATGAACGGACCTGTTGTGAACTAACTTGTTATGAACGGACCTTTTATGATCGGACCTGTTCAGAACGGACCTGTTATGTACGGACCTGTTGTGAACGGCCTGTTGTAAACGGCGTGATATGAAAGGCCTATTCTGAACGACGTGTTGTGAACGGACCTGTTATGAACGGACCTGTTGTGAACGGACCTGTTATGAACGGACTTGTTGTTAACGGCCTATTGTGTAGGACCAGTTGTGAACAAACCTGTTGTGAACAGACCTGTTATGAAAGGGCCTGCTGTGAGCGGCCTGTTGTGAACAGTCTGTTGTGAACAGACCTGTTATGAACGGACCTATTGTGAACAGACCTGTTAAAATACCCGTTACCAGTTGTGAACAGACAAATTGCAAAGAAGGTCAGTTATTAGCAACAACCTGTTAACAGACCGATTGAATTGCTGAATATAAATGACAAAAATAAAAAAATAAATCGTAAATTTATAAATCCTTGAAATTCAATTAAGCGTAAATATAACATTTTACGCGAAGAAAAGATACTTGCGAAAAAATTAATTGAAGAGACCTATAAATCTACCATAGAACCGCTTACAAACATCGCTAAAAACATCCATACAACTACAAAATTGCTAGCTGCAGAAAATAAAATAGAACAAAAGGAACGATTTAGATTTTGTCGCACCTCCAACATCACAATTGTCAGCACTATTATCGAAGTCTATAGTAGCTGATACATTGAGAGACACTTATTGTTAATCAATATCATACATTACCTTGGCGGTACTTTAAACTTATGATAAGCGATGTTGAAAGTAAAATAGTACAACGTACGGAATTTCCTACAATAAAATTAGAAATAAATGAATGCTTGGTAAAGACGAAGTAGAAATTGACGGTAAAGATGTCAAGATAAAGGGACCCACATTTTAATGTACTCCTGGTCTATACGAACTGCTAATTATGAAACATCCCAATGAAGCTGCAATCACTCGAGAAGACAGAGGTAACTATAGAAATATTTTATTCAAAACGTCCGGTTATTGACGTCACTTTGAACCAACCGAAAAAGTAAAATCTAGAAAAGGTTATAAGTACTTGCAATTTATTAAGCCGATAATTGAGTTCACGCTACAACAACGAAAACTAAAAGAAGAAGAAACAAAAAAGAAACGTACTGCTAAAACAGGTACCGGGATTGTAGAAAGACAACTGCTCACGGAAGTACACAATAATAGTAAAATGAATTATAGATATTGGGACAACGTGCACGAATTACTCGACGAATTACAACTTTTGTGGGCAGACAAAATGGCAGGACATACCGAAAATGATAACCAGGTAATATCAATCTTAGAGGAGTCAGTGGAAGCCGGTTACATCTATATGTCTAAAAATAATGACTTCTTACGTATTTATAATGATAATAAATAATTAGTTATACAAATATCTCTTTATTACCAGAGTATTAAAGGAGAACTGGATATTGGCTTCAAACTAACTGATGAAGGGCACTACACTTTGGAAATAATAAACTGACACTAGTTGAAGATCCAACACTTTCAACAGACGTTGCTAATAAAGCGTATGTCGATGGAATTGCAAATAAACTATTCAACGATATAAAAGCGAACAAGGGAATAATCGATGATTATTGTATTAATGCTAAAAATAACGTCGATAACGACGTCAGCACATCTGATATAGCTAAGATATATGAATATAGCAATTTAAACAATCTTAATTACGTAACTAAGGCAGATTCAGTTAATTCTATTGATGGTGTTGTCAAACGGTTTACAGAAAATTATCTGTAAAGTAAACTACAACAACAATATGTAAAATTACAGTACTACACAATTAAGAATAATAGTGAAACGTAAAGGATAAGGTGATATAATGTTCAAGCAACAAATTTTGGAAGAGTTGCATAAATCCGCTTTGAGAAACTTTCCAAGAAGACGTACGATAATTAAAGGTTTCGATGACCTATGGCAGTCAGATTTAGGCGAATTATTAAAGTATTCTGAAGAAAATAAAGGCTATAAGTACCTTTTGATTATAATTGATTGTTTTTCGAAGTATTAATGGACACGAGCTTTAAAATCAAAATCCGGTGAAGATGTCACCAAAACGATCGCTTCTGTTTTAACGACAGATAAACGCGTTCCTCATAATTTACAAACAAATAATGGAAAACAATTTTATTGTAGTAACCTTGCAAATTTAATGAAGACCTACAACATAAATCATCATTCCACATACAGCGTGAAGAAAACTTCGATGGGCGAAGGTGTTATTAGAACTCTTAAACAAGATTTATACAAAGCTGTTAGTCTTCAAAGAAACTATCGTTGGATAGACATATTAGATGATATAACGAAGAACTATAATAACCGTAAACATCGTACGATGGGACCGAAGCCTAAGGATATAACTTCTAAAACTAACTTGGACGATGTCTAGCGCAATTTGAAAATATTCATAAAAAATCACTACAAAGTCGGAGATGTTAGAATTAGCAAATATATTATGTTTTTGATAAGGGCTATATGCCGAATTGGTCTAGCGAACTATTTAAGATCGCGAAAATTCAAATAACGAATCCTGTAACTTATCAGCTGATCTATATGTAAGATCGACCCATTCTCGACGGATTCTACGAACACGAGCTACAGAAGACTCTACACTATGACGTCTACCTAGTGGAAAAGGTATTGAAACGTAAAAGAAAGCGAATCTATATAAAATTGTTGGGATTTCCAAAACCTACCTGGGAAGATTCATCTACTTCACTTAAATAGATAGTTTAACCATGACATTTACTATAGTTAAATAAAATAAAAGTATTGTATGCATATAAGTGTTTTATTTATTAGCCTATTACTTTTGTTCTTTAAATCATTACATGTTATTAATTAATTTTGTTTCATTGTTGTCATCATCATCATCTTTTTCTTCCTCTCCTTCTTCATCATCATTATCAAGATTACTGTTGAAATATGGCTTAAGCTCACAAAAATCTTTTCAGGTCGGCTTCGCACGGTATTGCTAGGAGTTCTTTATCGGTAAGTTTACTCTCCAGATAATCTTCACATATCGTTACACCTATATTGTATTTTAATGCGATCTCTAAACATTCTTCTGTAGTATAACCAAAATTTATTCAACATACACCGTGTTCTGCATCCTGTTCTAAGCTTCGAAATCGATCCGAAAGTCTTTGAACGGAACTTCTCTTATGGTCGGACTTCGTCCAACCTTCTGCTGCGTACACAGTCCACATTGTTCTTGTTGACTTTACTATTATAACTATTAATACTCGACTATTGTACACTAATAATACTACATTAAAACTATTGCAACTTTTTAAATTCGAAAAAATATGCTGCATTCACCTTTCCCACGTCCATTGTGCTCAAGAACACTATGCCATATTTTTCTGTATCCTCTTTATTGAATAGTTTAATGTCCTCTTCCGTAATCCTATCTCTAATTCTATTGGGGATAAACACAACACCTTCTTCGAGTTCACATATTACTCTACGTCCAAATTTGGTATGTACACTGTTCATATTGAAGATTCTATACATTTCACCCACCTTCATGCTCTCAATTTTAATTATTGGTTTGTTTTCAAGTTTTTCCACGTTGTTTAATTTTAATAGATCCATTTTTATTCTGAACACGTCTGCTATGACTATTCAACTTCGACTGTTTTAAAATATGTTATAAGACTTAAGTCTTTGTGATTTAATAAAAAACGTCTAGAACTACAATGTTCCAATCGCCTTTCCTTGCTTTTTTATATGCATACGACCACACTGCTAAATTATATGTTTTATTTTTGCTTTTGTCTATTGTTACTTGTGTCGGCAATTTGCTTATTGGCTGTTGGCTGTAAATCTGTTTCAGACTCTTCTAAATCGTTATTTTTCAGTAATTGCATGTACAATTATACTCACAATTCTCAGCACAAATTCTAATTATGGCAGAACCGGATACGATCGTTAAAATATTTTCTCCTTATAGCAAAAACAGTTTTTAAAATTCTACAATATCTGGCGTAATAACTTTAGAATCATTATCCGGCCAATAAAAATTAACATATGTAGATACAGCCATACTGAATCCCTTTATTCGAGCTACTACAATACTAAAGTATATTTTGAATTTCACCAACTTTAAAAATAAACAAGTGAATAAAGAAGAATAACTAATAAATAAGTGCTTGGTCAAAACGGAATTTTAAAAAGGGAATTCGATTTATTTTTTGTGAAGCGAATCGCATATTCCAAGCGAATATCTTGAAGCGTTTATTACGTTTCCCTCTGTAGCCAATTGATGTCGATACCCCAAGTGATTTTCAACAAGCTGTAATGGGGTCAATGTGCTATGTACTTGACTTTCTTCTTCTTCTTGAACATTCATGTCATATAAATTATTTTCACACATAGAATAAGATCGTGTGCACGTCAAAAATTTCACTCTATCCATATATAGCTTCTAGTTGCTAATTATAACTCTAAGCCACTTCCAGTCTGTTAATAAATGTGAACGTTAGCATTTATGTGCTACTGACTCATTTCCGGTATAGACTGATAAGGAAATGCTTTCGCATGCTAATTATAATCTGATCTAACTACATTTTCGTGCTACGGTAATAAGAAATGAGGACATCAATAATTGATTGTCTCTCCTTTACTACAAAAAGATGCACATATTATTCACACAAAATGGCAGCTGCGACCGTGCCCCAAAATATCCGAGTCTCTAATAATTGTCTTTCTACATCTCCCTTACTACAAAATGTTGTACATATTGTATCCTTATATTATGATGATATACACGCTAAATCCGACTTTTCCAATCATGCGCATGCGCCGTCACGCCCCAAAATGGCCACACACATAGGCCCTACTACCCCCACTCCGCGGAACATAATTTTGATAACAGATCCGTCGAAACAAGTTTTTATGACGTCACTCCCACTCTGGAATCGGTATAGAATATCTTACTCTCATCTTAATTAGGCTTTTGCTCTGATTATGCACCCGTTGTTAGCGTTTCAATTTACAAAATCGAAACATTAATTAATGTAGTACAATTATTTGCAACTCTATCATGCTTATATCAATCGCACGCTGATCACACACATTTGAGGCTCCAAAATCCTTAATACTTATTAATAAAATACTGCGGCAGACCTTCGTTTTATTATTTTTATAATATATATATATATATATATATAATAAACACACTATAAGATAGGATGGGTTAAATTCAGAATTAAAATTTAATTATTATCAGTCAAACTTTGATAACACATGTTAATTTGTGAAATAACTTCAAAAATCTATGGATTTTGCATTAACAACGAAATATGTACGTGTTAATCAAGAACTTAGTGAAAAAATCAATTCATTTTCCGTTACCGTAATGATGATGATGTGTATATTAGATTCTTACCTCTTGGTGTATTGCAAAATTAGTTCGCCAATAATCGTGAACTATACCCTGACACTGTGCTTATTAGAGAACCATAATCGATGATACTACGAGGGTTGTTGGGAAAGTTCTCGGCCTAACAAAGAACACACAAGATTTTTAAAGTTTTATTTTTTATTTTTCAACATAGTCACCTTGCCATTCAATACATTTAGATCAATGACTTTTTAACTTTTTAATAACATCAGAATAATACGTTTTATCGAAATCTGCAAATTATGCGGTTGTCGCAGATTTAACCTGGTCATTTGACGGGAATCTTCGACCAGTGAGCCACTTCTTTAGGTTTTGGAAGAGAAAGTAATCACTCAGGGCCAAAACCAGCGAACAAGGCGCATGGGGAAGCATTTCAAAGCGTAGGTCATCAATTTTTGCAGCAACAACCCGACACATGTGTACAGGCGTATTATTTTGGTAGAAAAGCCTAAATACAGCCTTTCAATTGGTTCAGTAGCGCAGTGTAATTCTAGCGGGTGCCATTCATGTCTTTCTTTTAAGTAGTCTATAAGCAGCACACCACGAGAATCTCATAAAACCGTGACCATGGCTTTCCCAGCATATAGAACTGTTTTTGCCTCCTTTGGTGCACTTTCACCTGGACCCATTCATCATTTGGACTACTGCTTTGTCTATGGCCTATAATCATGAATCCATATTTTATTTACTGCTATAATATCGAACAACATCAGTAGAATCGCGTTTAAATAAGTTTCAACCATCTTGCAACGTGATTATTGCATGCGTTTCTGGTGACGGTCAGCTAACGCGCAAGTTTTTTTATACTCAGAGCATCGTGTAAAATGTAGTAAACCCGGTCTATTAATATGTCTGAAATGTAGCAGCGTTGCGTGCTTTCAATCGGTGATCATCTAACACAGGATTACGGATTTTGGCTGCAGTTTGTTGGACGTAGCGGTTTTTGGACGTCCCAAGTGTTCATAATCTTGAATAGATGTACGGCCTCTTTTAAATTCCACGGCCCACTTTGTTACCGTCGAAAGTGAAGGAGAAGAATCCTTTACAGTTAGGTCTAAGTCTTTTTTTGTGTCCATCGGGGTTAAGCCCTTCAAAACAAAGTACTTTATTGCAGATCGCACTTTTATTTCATCCATTTTGCAGACAGTTTCACAACTTGTTGTCTTCATTCGCTTACCACACATGAACAACTGAATTCACGTGCCTGAAACTTTGCAGTACGTTATCTAACGAATCTTACTTGACAAATATCATAGACATATAGTCCTACTTAGGCCACCGCTGGGTCAAGCTGAGAAGATCTCGAACAACCCTCGTATATTCGCTTTGCATTGTTAATTGTTAATTCAGTGCATTTCAATGATTTACAATTTACACTGTCAAGCTGGCATAAGTACCATTTAACATTTACCCGATTACCTGCTGTCATGACCTAGCATTGATTTTCAGTAATGGTTGAATTCAGTCATCATACGCCCTCTATTATCATAAAATCGCAATCAAGTAGGAATATATATTAAATCACAAGGATATATTAAATCAATATTGAAAATTTGAAAAAAGAATTATAAAGAATAGGTATTTAATATACAATAAAGAGTTTGGGTTTAGAATGAATGCTAACAGTAATAACTGGAAATAAAGCTAAAATAGTTATAATATAATTACAAGTTTCGTGTTTTAAAATCTTTGTCTACGCTGATTGATACGGTTATTTCAGTAGCAGTTGGGCTTGTAAACGAAAGAAGTGTAAAATAAATTAAGAGAGAGCATTGCATATTCGAGATCAAACTAGTTCAATCTTTTATGCGCATTTTCTGATGACAAAATAATTTGGTGACAAATTTATTTGCTTTAAATTTTAAAACGAAGTATTAAGATTATGTTATAGTTATTGCCAACCATACAGCTACTTGAACGATTTTGTCTAAACCACTGCTGCAATTTAAGAGGTAACTACTTGTAACACTCTGTGTGTTACATTTAGTTGAATTATATTAAAGGACAAAATTAAGAATTTATTAATTTCGCTTTTAAAAATATTCCTTTATAATTTTAATTTTAATTTAACAGTGGTAACTCTCTATTTATATTTCTAAAGCCATTAATATTTCTTTTTAGGTAATAACGTCAAAATTTAGTTTTCATTCCTTTAATTCATATAAAGTGTGTTAAGTATTAAAATAGAATGTCTTTTGAACTGATTGTTACCGATAGCATGGCTAGCGGTGAGATAGAGAAGCTCAGGGAGTGCAAGGACAGTCTTCTTTGGGGATTGCTTGCGGCAACATGTAATTCTTTACCTTAAAATCTCCTTTGTTCTCGTAAAAAATTACCTTATCATTACCTAAATTTTTAATTACCGAATTAATGTTGATGTTCTCTTAAGAATTACTCGTTGCTGAAGCAATCCTTGGCTGGTATGTTCGTTATCACTAATTATTTTGTTTTCAGGAGTCTTTTCTAAATTTATTATATACCAGCTGATGATTTTTTTGTGTGGTATTTCATCCGAGATGCTGTGAGACAACTAGTAAGATCGTTTTTTTTCTATTCTTTATTTGCTTCCAATTTGGTAAGTCAAACTATTACTATTTAAATTAAATTGTCGCATATAGTACGACTGTTAATTTGTGAATTAAGGGCTTAGAGCTCGAAAAAATATTGAAGTCTATGTTAGCTCATT
>JAHWXV010372823.1:0-11146 GCA_024586415.1 Phrixothrix hirtus | reverse complement strand
TGGGATAAGTAAATTTCCTAGATAACGAAGAAACAATAGATTTGGCTACTTCTAAAGCAGCGGGAAATAAAATTGCCTAAAATGCATTTATATATAAAGATGTCATTATTAGTTTTTATATCACCAAACAAAATTAATTATTAAATCAAAACCTTTTAAGCAAATTGGTTTACTTAAGAATATTTGAATCCAGTATTTACTTAATAACGGGTGCCAATTTTTGGAAACGGTCTCCCACGATATCTATCTCAGTAGCAAAGCGTTAGAGTAGGGGAGGTATGGTGTAGCTAATTGTGGTAAAAGTTGTTAATTAAATGCTCTTCTCGGCGTGTACCTTCTGGTTCGAATTAAGTCGAAGTTTTTCCTAAGACAAAGATAGTGCAAAGTAGAGAATGAGTAGGGCGCCAGTCGTTCTCTTTAACAGTAGCAGGCAACACCTGAACGACAAGATGTTGACCTAAGATAATCTTATTTGTAGTACATGCTCAGCATCTGGAACTGTACACCTAAGAAATTCTAAAGAGGAGTATATTAGACAAAGGAAAGTTCTGTGAAATCGCAAGTCAATTCAACAAATAAACAGGTATCTATTCAAACACCTAGTTAGAATGTTCACAAATCGCATAATATTATACAAACAAAAAAAATATCATAAGTAATAATGGTAATTTTATGTCTTTGTTAGGGACGCATTGACAATCAAAAAGGGTAAGCGAAATTGCTTTTTATAGATCAAAGCTAACCTAGTATTTATTATAACACTTCTATCGTAGAACTCAGTGACATTAATTATAAATCCTGATAAAGGATACATTTTACATTAAAAAAGGATAAATGAACTGCTTTTTATAGATCAAAGTATCTAAAAGATACCTTACAAAGTTACTCGGAAGTTAAATAATTTAATTACAGCAAGCAACAGTACGTTCCATCAAATGCAATGAAAAGACAAAATTTCTTAACAAGAAAATATTGAGACTTAAAAACTTTAATTATTTATTTAATGGTCGTCGAGAATAATAGCGTCAATTAAGTACAGGTAAATTTAACAATCAAAATGAGAAGGTAATGAACGCGAATCTAAATACTCATAAGCATACGCTAACCAATTTAGTAATATAGTTACTGAAAAAAACATCTAAAGTAAAACACGTTAAATTAATATCAAAAGTGACAACGGCTTGCATTTCATATCTTTTCTCTAGAGAAACATACCTATGCCGCACGGAGGTATCTAGTGTACCCTGTATATAATCAATTAACTTAATTCAAATATTTCTTTAGACTAGTTAACAACGTAGTTTTTTTCATCTTACAGATATTGAGAAGCTATAAATTATTATTTAACTAAAACTGAATAATTTCTGAATAATAATACAGGTAACAAAACCAAACGAAAATGTACAATCATGTGCAAAAATAAAGGTACGAAATTCAATTCGTAACAATCCGGTGCCGTAAAACATCAAAATCTTGCGTTTTTAGGATCAGTGTATAGATCGGAAAAAGTCATTGCCAGCATCAGCAGTATCATCTGCCTATGCATTAAGGTCATTAAAAAAAAGTAATTTCTTTTGAAATTCCTCATCACATTGAACTATTTGAAATGGCGCCGTTTTGGCTTTCCTATATATTGAGGATAGTCACATGTTTCATGTCTTGAATGTTGTGAATTTTATTTGACTGGCTGCCTTTACCAGACACAATCATCTTTATTTGGGGGAGCACGAATACTTTATATCAGTCCAACTGTCTGTGCCTCAGTCCATTCTTGCTGGAACGGATTTCTACATTTTGACACATCAATACGTGGTTGCCCACACGGAAACAATGAGTTTGCATACTGGGTGGCTTAGGTTTTAAAGTGTACCGTCAGCGACACTCTCTATGCACTTTCAAAACGGCGTTGTTTTGAAATTTATTTCCTACTCTCCATTGCTCAATTTCATTGCGTTGTATTATTGTGACTATCCCTTTTTGAGTTAAACGAATAAGTTCACAACCCATATCTACATAGGTTCTAATGCACAACTCATAGTTACCAACACTTATAATGACAAAGAACGTTTATTTACGTTTACATGTTTACGTACACTGATAGCACATACTCAAGTGACGAACGCCTATTAATACAGTGACGACCGCAAAATCGGAATTACCCTAGTAAACTGAACAAATGGGGACAGCAAACTCCCCTTGCAACTCACAAACACTTCTCCAAACATCTTTCTTTGTCCTTGCCTCTCCTTTTATCCCTACTTAAAACATACCTTTCCTATAAAAACTCTATATCACACGATTTTTTGCAAAAATTTCGAATTTATGCCGCCGAAACTATTGAACGCAGTAAAAAATGTATATAACTATTTTTGGAGAAAATTAAACCTTTATATACTACCCTAAGCTCTAAATTAAGTGGTTTCTCAGATATTTGCAAAAACTCAAAAAACATGCTTCCTCCAACCCTTTCTACAAGCCAACGCTTTGGTCACGGAGACTTTTTACCACAGTTAAAGCAAATGATAACGAACAATTTGGGACACTCGAGCCTTTTTTTTTGGATTTCTGGGTTTAGGCGTTTTTTTATTTTATTGTACTCTACTAATTGTAATTCGATACCGACTGATTCTGGAATTTTTGTTTAGCAACAAAATACTTATAACATATACATTTGCATTTGGCTTCTATTAAACCCTCTAAAACTTTTCAAAATACATTTATTTGTAGTAATTCTGTAAAGTATTTTTATTAGGTAATTACTGTATACTTCAACCCAAAACGACATGACACGATGTATTAAAGCACAAATTAACAAGGAAAACATAACTTTGTGCAAGAGAGAAAGCTGCTTTAAAATTAAAATGCACTACAGTTACATACTACATAAATCCAAATTCAAAAATTCAAAAACTGTCCAAGAATTACTTTTGAATTAATGAATCGGTAACAGTTTGAAAATAACTAATTTATGTTTTAGCAACAGGGATCACTAGTTGCAGCGGTAGAGGTCGCTGGTACGCCTAAGGCACTCTTGAAAGACGCTGAAATCGGTTATCCTAAAGTGAAAAAGCTTAAATGTTAGATAATGCGATCAACGAGTGTGGTCTCAACTTCTTGTATGAAACGAACTTTTTATTTAAATTCATTTAGGTTGAATTAATACAAGTAACTTCGGCGGTAATAATAAGATAGATAAAACCTCCAAAACATACTTCAAATCAAAATTAAAACATTGAATGCAGCAAGGAGTTCTCTTATTTGTTATTGGTTTGACAGGCGCTCGGCGTTGCTTGTGCTACTTACAGAATACGCTCACCGCCCGGAGATCGTTCTGTTTTTTTGTCACTTTACGTTAGTACAGTTCAGTCTTCCTCGAGGTACGAAGGAGAGCGCATCGCATACGGACGAGTTCACTCGCGTAAGAAATTAGGAGGTCCTGGTAATGATATCTTTTCCACTCACGAGTAATGCCACTCGGTGAATGAAGATACCACAAGCAACCGACGCCAAATAGACTTAACAACGCAATCACATGTTGCAGCAGCACCTGAGTCACCGCTACAGAATCAACTCAAAACTCAGGTATTCTGTCTTTCTTTATAATCAAGACGGAATCGTTACAGAGCAACGCATCAACTCTCGAATATAAAGTTGCAGGAAGGCGGATGGTAAAAAGGTGTTTCATCCTTTCGGATAACTGTACTAGCTTCGTCGCTTATTTCTGCGACGGCGGTTTTAATATTAGAATCTAAACAATTAGCAAAGCGTTGTTCTTTACTTTTACAAAATATAGCTAGACCTTAAGGGTAAAGCTAAATGGAATATATTCTCGGACATAGAA
Organism: Phrixothrix hirtus; assembly: GCA_024586415.1. NCBI lineage: Eukaryota > Metazoa > Arthropoda > Insecta > Coleoptera > Phengodidae > Phrixothrix > Phrixothrix hirtus. The sequence continues at coordinate 7,305 of JAHWXV010372823.1, read as the reverse complement.
TCGTTCGGTGTGAATTCGAGTAGAGATCTACAAGAACTCTTTTTCGGCTTGAAAGCGGTGCGCGTTTATACATAATTATCAGGTCTCGTTCTTTGTTCTGAGAACGCTATTGATTCTTGTGTATTCAGTCTTTCATTGAATGATAAGCGCACAACCTCATGTGTTCTGATTAACAATTTATTTATAACGCAATATTGCGCAATTTCAATTAATGCTTTCCTGTTAGTTAAGAGTGGTTTTGAGATTGTTTTAATATGCATTATATATTTTAAGAAGCAATTTTTACTAATTATTAATTAGTTTGAGCGGTTTCTCAATGTTTTAAATCAGGACTATTATTGCACCATACTTCGTTATCTTTATATCCTAATTATTTACACTTTATATTTATTCAGGATAATGAAAAATATTTGAACTTGAATCAATTTAAAATAATTCACTACCGGTTGTATTCTTACTGTCTTTTATGTCTTGTCTGTACAACCTTCCGGAATTTTAACGTAAGCACAAATGCATGCGCGATTTGTTGCGAATAGATTTACGCGTCACTTTTACACTTTAACATTTTCCACGGAAAATTTTACAAATCTTATGATTTTTATTTGAATAGGATCACCAAGTGTGAAAGACCAATTAACATTAAAAGTTTAATTTTCACAAAACAAGTTCAAATATAAAAATTAAATAAATTTTTAATAAAAAAACAATCCAATCCATGAGTTTGATGATAATTTCTCGTTTACATGTTTCGTCCTCAGCTGGGCATTCTTGTATACAAGTATGTGTTTCGTTTAATTTCACTGTACTTGATAACGCCCAGCTGAGTACGAAACATGTCATGAATACAAAATTGTCATCAAAATCATGATTGGATTGAGTTTTTTTTAAAAATTCATTTAATTTTTACATTCTCTTACCTTATGAAATATAAAATAGAGAAAGTATTGTTTTCGTCCAAAATTTTTGATGTCGAAATTTTTGCGGAAATACACGTTTTCGGGAGCCTTGAGTCCGAAAATCATGTTTTAAAAATTGCGCGTGTGCGCGGATGCCTGCGGGTTTGCGCGTCTGGGCGTGTACGCGTGTGCGAGTTTGCGCGTGCGCACATATGCGCACGTTCGCGTGTGCGCATGCGTGCGTTCGTGGGTGCTTGCGTTCGTGAGTGCACGTGTGCGCAGACGTGCGGGTACGCGGATGCGCTGTGCACGTTTACGGGTGTGCGTGTGCGTGTGCATTTGCGTGTGCATTTGCGTGTGCCCGTGCGCGTGCATGTGAGCGTGCGTGTGCGCGTGAGCGTGCGTGTACGCGCGAGCGTGCGTGTGCGCGTGCGAGTGCGTGTATGTGTGCGTGTGCGTGTATGTGAGTGCGTGCGTGCGTGCATAGGTGCATGCGTGGTGCGTGCGTGCGAGTGTGAATTCATGCGTGCATGCATGTGCGCGCCAGAGTGCGTGCGTGCGTATGTGTGTTTGAGCAGGATACCTCGAAAACGAAAAGTCATGGGTAAAGGAAATTTTATATTTGAGTATGCATTCATCCTCGTATGCGACTACAACAATTTCACTAAAATCCGGTTACCGGAAGTGTCACTTTACTTTTGTCATTTGTTGGTTTTTCGCGATTTTCTCGAAATCGGCTCCAACGATTTTTTTAAAATTTATGGTATTTCTTCAACATTTAATGACGTTTCATATAATTAGGATAGTTTCTCAGAAAAATGTCCGTAAAACGCATAACCGGAAGTTCTCTTAGCATTACCTATGAAACTGAATGACCTAAATAAATGAAACTTTATATTTGAGGTTCTAAGTATCCTTGTATGTTAAATTAAGAATTTGGTTAAAATCGAATAACCGGAAGTACAATTCTATTTCTGTTATTTTTAGATATTTTCCGAATTTTTCGCTTTTCGAGATTTTCTCGGTCGGTTTTAAGAATTTTTTAAAATTCATTGCACTTCTTAAGCACCCTTTCAGATAATCTAGATGGTTACTCAGAAAATTTTCTGTAAATTGAGTAGCCGGAAGTACTTTCACTGTTGATTCTGAATACAATAACTAGCCATTTAATGACCTTTCATACAGTTTAGGTTATTTTTCAGAAAAATTTCCGTAACTCGAGTAACTGGAAGTACCTTCACCGTTAACTCTAAATAAAATAGTTATGAAACTAAAAGCTCTAGTTGAATGAAAATTTATATTTGTGGTGATAACTGCGTTTATATGCTATATCAGTAATTTAGTTAAAATCGTATAACCGGAAGTACAACTTTATTTTTGTTATTTTTAGATACTTTCCGAATTTTCGTTTTTCGCGATTATCTTGAATTCGGCCATAAAAATTTTTTTAAAACTTAGTATATTTCTTAGCTAGTTCATTGCGTTTTATATGAACTAAGCAGTTTCTCTAATAGATTTTCGAAAATCGCGTAACCGGAAGTATTTAAAGTATTAATTGTGTACAACGTATCTCAGAAACTAAACATATATAGAAATCAAATTTTCTATTTGTTTTCTATCTCTTCTGCACATTAGACGTCAAGGATTTAGTTAAAATTTAATCGCCGGAAGTGCCACTTTATTCTTGCCATTTTTAAGTCTTTTTGCAATTTTTTGAAAACCAGTTATAACATTTTATTTTAAACTTTCTACGATTATCATACCTTTAATGTCCTTTACGTAAATTTAATGGTTTTTTGAAAAAATGCGTTGAAGCAAGTTATCAGAAAAAATTTACAGAGTTAACCAGCCTTTCGTGTGTCCAGTAACTTGGATGGGTGACCGTTACAATTATCGTTTCCAAAATAAGCGTAAGTAATAATTTAATCATTTGTGGACACTTTCTGCATATCTATATGCGTAAGAGAAAATCGTGTGTTGTCTCACACCAGTTTTTTTTAATATATTTCTAATTTTGCTTAAATATATGAGGGTCATTCGGAAGTACAGAACGTTGTTCTATGACAAGTCACCGCGTCCCCTCACCACCACCGCCGACTGCTCATTAACTGTGGCACTCTTTCGTTTCAGTCTGTCGGCAGCTACTATCCCTTACGATTGGTTACTTCTTAACTGTGCGACGTTAAAATATGTGACAAAATTAATGATCCCGTTCGCAGTGTTATCCGCTTTTTAAACGCGCAAGAAGTCCGACCCATCGAAATTTATAGACAGATAACTGAGGGTTACGATAATTTGATGAGTGAAGGGTCAGTTAGAAAATGATGCATCATGTTTAATGGCGGACGGACGACTGTTCACGATGAACAACACTCGGGTCGGCCCTCAGTTGTGACTGACGGACCTAAAGCAAGGATTGAAACAAAAATTCAAGAAGATCGGCATTCCATAATTAGCGGACTGCACTCATTCTTTCCCGAAATTTCAAAAACTGTGTTGTACGAAATTGTTCGGAAAGATCTGGGCTATAGCAAAGTGTGTGCCAGGTGGGTTCCTCGAATTTTGTCAGATGACCACAAAACTAAACCAATGGCAGCTATGACAAGGATGGTGATGAACTTTCGAATCACATTGTTACTAGTGATGAGACTTGGACATCTCATGTTATTCCAAAAAGAAAGCGCCAGTTAATGGAGTGGGGTCGTTCGTGATCCACAACGAAACCGAAAAAGCTAAACAAATTTTGAGCACCATAAAGATTAAGGCTACGGTGTTTTGGGATTGTAAGGGTATCCTTCTCATCGACTACATGCCTAGAGGTAAGATCATAAATGCAGCGGCCTACTGTTAGACGCTTCAAGGATTCTGCCGCGCCATTCAAAACAAATGCGCTGAATGCTGACCAAGGGAATCATTCTCCTTCATTATAAGGTATATCCGCATGCAGCTGCATTGACACAGGACTTGCTTCAGCGGTTTGAGTGAGAAATTTTCGGACATCCGCCATACAGCCCGGTCTTAGCCCCAAGTGCTTATCACTTATTCCCCAAATTGAAAATATTCTTTGTTGGAAATCGCAACGCAAGTGATGATGAACTTGAAGAAGCCGCTAATCAGTTATTCAACAATTTAGCGGCAATTGAATATACAAACGGCACATAAATGCTGGTGAAACGGTACAAGTGCTTAAATTTGAAGGGTGACTTTGTAGAAATGTAGCTTAGGTATCAAATTGTATGTAACATAAAGGTTTGTTTCATTATATCCAATAATAGTTTCTTTACTTTTTACTTTACTGATCCTCGTACTACCCCTTAAAAGGAATATTTTCTCAACTTCCAAATAATCTTATTGGAAAACACTACTGCAATCAAAAATAGATGCCAAAAATTAAAAAATTCATAGTAGACCTAATTTTGTTGAAAAAATTTATCAAAAAAAAGTTGATCAGAATCATAAAAATTGTATGAATTCAAATTTTTATCGAAAGATCTTTATTATCCATAAACTATTGCTTATTATAATGCTTACTATAAAACAAAACCTTATCCCTTCAAACTAAACCATAATAAAGTCTTACACACTTTTCAATCTATTTTTACTTTCTCTTACCCTTAATGAAATATAGATAAAAGAGAAAGTATTGTTTTCAACCAAAATTTTCGATGTCAAAATTTTAGAGGAAATACACGTTCTTGGGTCTCCTGAGTACGAAAATCATGTAAGTGACAATTTTTCTGTCAATAAGGCCGTTCCATATTATCAATTCGCAAAATTCACTGGTCTTCAACCCCTATTTCATAATATAATAATCATTCTCTGGGAAGTTACTATCATCAAGTATCAGTTAGACAATTTGTTTTTTACTTTCTCTTACTGTTTATAAAATATAGGTAAAAGAGAAAGTATTGTGTTCGACCAAAATTTTCGATGTCCAAATTTTAGTGGAAATACACGTTTTCGGGTCACCTGAGTACGAAAATCATGTTTTTGGAAATTGGTCTATGTGTGTGTCTGTGTATGTGTGTCTGTGTCTGTGTCTGTGTCTGTGTGACTGTGTGTCTGTGTGTCTGTGTGTCTGTGTGACTCTGTGACTGTGTGTCTATGTGTTTGTGTGTGTGTGTGTGTGTGTGTGTATGTGTGTGTGTGTGTGTATGTGTGTGTGTGTGTGTGCCTATGTGTGTGGGCGTACGTGCGCGTGTGTGCGTGCGTGTGTGCCCGTGCGCGCTAGCGTGCAAGCGCGCGCGTGCGCGCGTGTATGTGACGGTGAACACGATAACTCAAAAACCATAAGTCATAGAATAACAATATCTTACATTTGACTTTCTATTCATCGTAGCACGCGACATCAACAATTTCCCTAAAATCGGAAAACCGAGTGCCACTTTACTCTTGTCATTTTTTGGTTTTTTGAGATTTTTTAGAAATCGGTTCTAACTATTTTTTTCTTAAATTCCTATATTTCTTAGAAATCTAATGCCCTCTCATATAATCTAGGCGGTTTTTCACAAAATTTCCCGTAATTGGAGTAACCGGAAGTACTTCCGCCGTTAAGTCTGAATAAAATAACTATGAAACTAAAAATCCTAGCTGAATGAAAATTTATATTTAAGGTCACAATCACCTTAGTGTTCCAAATCATAAATTTGGTTAAAATCTAATAATCGGAAGTATCACCTTATTTCTGTTAATTTTAGATATTTTCCGAATTTTTCGTTTTTGGAGATTTTCTCGAAATTGGCTGTAACGACTTTTTTAAAATCTATTGTATTTCTTAAGCATTTAAGACCCTTTCACATAATCTAGGCGGTTACTCAGAAAATTTTCTGTAAATCGAGTAACCGGAAGTACTTTTACTGTTAACTCTGAATACAATAACTATGAAGCTAATAGCCCTAACTGAACGAAAATTTATATTTGGGGTCATAATTCCCTTTTTCTGCAAAATCAAAAATTTGGTTAAAATCTAATAATCGGAAGTACCACTTTATTTCTGTCATTTTTAGATATTTTTCGAATTCCTCATTTTCACGGTTTTCTTCAAATCGGCTGTAACGATTTTTTTAAGCTTGGTATATTTCTTAGCTACTTAATTTGGTTTTATATTAACGAAGGCGTTTCTCTAATAAATTTTTAAAAATCGAGTAACCAGAATTGGTCGGGGTATTAATTGTGAACAATGTATCTCGAAAAGTAATCATTATATGAAAATAAAAAACTATATTTTCTGTAGATGAGATAGCAAGAATTCAGTTAAAATCGAATAACCGGAAGTGCCACTTTATTCTTAGGATTTTTAAGTTTTTTGCGCTTTTCTCGAAAATGTTTTTAACAATTTTTTTGAAACTTGCTACGGTTCTTATGTCCTTGACATTATTTTACGTGATCTTAGAGGTTTTCCTGAAAAAGTGCGTCGAAGTGAGTTAACAGAGTTTTAGGTGCCCAGTAACATAGATGGGCGGTCGTTAGAATTATCGTTCCCAAAATAAGCGTAAATAATATTTCAATTATTTGTGAATATTTGCATATTTGTAAATCTATGTACGTAAGAGAAAATCCTATGTTGTCTCACACCAGATTTTTTGTTATTAATAACTTTCCGCAATTTTGCTTTATGTTATTTCGCGTTATGTTTGGCGAATTTTATTATAAAGGTCCTCTCTGCTTTGAATTGTACTATTATACACTTTTTTTTAGTAATTCCCACAAATAAAGGCCCAGATCTGGGGGGCTAAATTTCGACCTAACTGCGTAGAGGAAAATTTTGGTTTAACTGATTACATTAATAATCCGTCCATAGGGAGGTATAAATTCCTTCTCCTCAATAACATTCTGAAATTCCACGTTGAGAAGTCCAAAAGCTTTTGTAAATTTAAATAGGATAATCATTTGATTGTTTAAAATGCCACACCAAACATTTAATTTTGCGAATACTGTCTTCCACAATTACTTAACGAAATTAAATTTATCTAATGCTTATTATCTGCAGTTTTGTGTTAACACAATGCCGTTTGTTGTAAATGTCGCTTTCTCCGTAAAAACATACTTTTTACTAAAATTCTAAACGGTTAATTAAGGCATCATCTTCGAGTGCGTGGAAAAGATTCAGTGTGTGGAAAAGATTCAGTGTTCATGCTTTTATCTTGTGACGTTTAAACTTTGCCAAATTTTTCTTTGGGAAACTGCTAGTGTAAAGGAATACACTTCTGGACAAAATTAACGCAACAATATGAAATTATCTAAAAAATTAATTTATCTTTTTCTTATTCCACTTTTGAAGTTTATCGAGTATTTGAATAGTAAGCTATGAATATTTTTTACATACTTTATTTAATTACTTAAAGTTGCTTTGACTTTTACGTAAGCCTGACGACGATACATGGTTGGCGAGTTGAGGTTCTACCAATAC
>JAHWXV010372804.1:0-10941 GCA_024586415.1 Phrixothrix hirtus | reverse complement strand
GATTATTGTTTATAATGATAGAGTTGGGAAAACGGTTTATTACGAGGGCCCTAGGTCTCATGATCGAATTGTTTTAAATTTAATTTTGGAAAATAATCATCACAATGTTATTACCAATTTATGCTCGGCATTTTTCACTACATATTTTTACGAGATGTGTCGTTCGCGCAATAACAATCCACAAAAACATAAAAGCTGCAAATGTATTTGTCCTGCCTGTCATGCAGCACCTCCCTGCAACAAAAATTTAGGCTCTATCAAATGTGATGCGTGTAAAAGGGATTTTAGAGGAGAAAATTGTTTTGCAGAGCACCTTAAGTCATTGTGTACCGCTTTAAGGAGATGTCAATCCTGTCTTAGTAGTATATAGGTAGGCAAAAAATCCGACAAGCATCGATGCTGATACAAATATTGCGCGAACTGTCAATTCGAAAAACCTATCTGTCATCACTGTTTTATGGTTAAAAAGACAGCAGATAAGAAAAATGTTGAAACAAAATTTTGTTTTTGTATTTTACGACTTTGAGTGTCGGCAGAATACTCCTTTTGTTGGTTCCGTAGATGCTTTTCTGCACAAACCAACGCTATGTGTTGCGCTGCAGGTCTGCAAATCTTGTATTAATGCTGACAAAGTCTTGCAAGACTGGGACAACTGCGGGAAGCGCCAGCACATATTTAAGGAGCATCCTGTCGAAGATTTTCTAAATTATATTTCGACTTTGAAATCGTCTTGCAAAGGTAAAATTATAGCGTTGGCATATAATATGAAGGAATATGATGGGGCTTTCATTTTGAAAACCTTGATTAAAAATTTCAACGCGTGGCGCCCGAAAATTATTTCAACGGGTAGGAAATTAATGTCTATCAATTGTGACGATAACGTTAAGTTCATAGACTGGTTAAATTATATGCCAATGCTGCTGTCTAAGCTTCACAGGACCTTTAATTTCTCCAGAGGCAAGGGATTCTTCGCTCACTTTTTCAACACTTTGGAAAATGAAAATTATGTCGGACCTATGCCTGCAATATACTACTATGCACCAGACGAGTTGTCGCCTGCAATTCGCGATAAATTACTTGCTTGGTATAACAGCGAAGTGTGCAATAACGTCATCTTTGATTTTAAATCTGAGATGACCAAGTATTGCATCTCCGACGTCGATATCCTGAGAAAGGCATGCATCGAGTTTTGGATACGATTTTTTACGTCTAACTGCGTTGATCCTTTCCGTGAAGTGTGCACAATTGCTGGAGCGTATAATGCAGTATTTAGAAGCAAATCTATACTCGAAAATACCATCAGCCTTATACCCCCAAACGGATATCGAATGACCGACAGGCAATCAGTCATTGCTCTTAAATGGGTAGCGTGGCTTGAACACTCACAGGGAGCCGAAATTCAGCACGCCGGTAATAGCCGCGAAGTTAGGCTGAAAGAAGGAATCCTAGTGGAAGATATTCACGCAGCGTCAAACACAGTGTATCAGTTTCATGGTTCTTATTTTTACGGTTGTGAAGTCTGTTTCCCGGATTAGACTGCACAACTATGGAGGTAACGAGCATCAAACGATGTTTGCGCGGCGTGAAAAAGCTAAAGCTATATCGGCAAGGATTCGTTCTTCGGGTTATAACCTTACGGAAATAAAGGAGTGCGTATTTCAAAGATTTTAAATCTTAATGCCGATGCGTGTCAGTTTTTGTTAGACCTCAACATGCTTAAAAACGAACCCTTGAATCCTCGTGACAGTTTCTTTGGGGGCTGCACTAACGCCGTCAAGTTGTACTACAAAGCGGAACAAGATGAGATAATCTATTACTTTGACGTATGTTCCTTGTATCCTTTCGTAAACAAACACGTCATCCAACTCTCCATACCAGTGATGCCTGTAAAAATTTGTCGCTAGACACCATTGAAGGCATCATCAAATGCACCATCCTACCACCTGATAACCTTTATCAGTTTGTGCTCCTGAGTGCTCGACGTTCACGAGCGTTGAGAGTACAAGATCGCATAATACAATAGAAATTCAGGTTCAGGAGGTCTATTTTCGAAGTACATTGGCAGTTTCCTGAAACTTAACCAGGAGCCAAGCGAGTGGCCTTCTTGGTGTACTGATAATGCCGCTAAAGATCGGTACATCGACGAATATCCTGAAATGGAGGGGATTGCATTAGATAAAAACAACATCACGTTTAACGCCGAGTTACGCTACATAGCCAAACTTTGCTTAATCAGCATTTGGGGCAAGTTTGCTCAGCGCGAAAATCTAATGCAGTCATCGATCATCTGTTCAAGATGCTGACCGATACATCAGTGGAAAGTCACTCTCTTACCACTGTTGATGACGAAACTGTAATTCTAAGTTGAGACAGACCGGACGAGGGTATTGTGCAGTTGAAAACTCTTAATTGCGCATTGGCTACTTACACCACCATCAATGCGAGATTAGAGTTATATAAATATCTAAAACAGCTGGACAGACGTTTTCTCTACTTTAACATAGACAGCATTATTTTTACTCAAAAACCAGGTGAATGGGACCCCGCAACAGGAGATTTCCTCGTTAACATGACCGACAAATTGTCCTGTTACGGATCGGGTAGTAAAGTAGTGGAGTTCGTGTTCGTGTTCGTAGCCTTTAGCGGCCATTATACTAAACGAATCACGCGAACGTACAAACTTTATTTTCATCTCTACGCCATTTATAAGGAATTTTTCTTGGTTAAATAAATCTGCATGCACATAGACTATCATTTCAACCTGCTGACTCTACTGTGTAAATTTCTGTCTTCTTACGACCCCTATATTGACCTCTTCTAAGTCTTCCATTTGTGCTGACGTGTCATTGTACCATAAATTGCTGCTTAGATGTGATTATTCCGCTTAATATACGTAATTAAGTAATGTTTCAATGTATGCCCTGTATGCATAAGTGTTGTTGGGGGCGAGACTAGTTTCTGGTTTAAATATATTTCCACCTGATTAAACATCGAGCATCCAATTATTCACGAGTGCCGGTTTACCTTCGTCGCCCTGTATACTTCCATATTGTTTAATTATTTGCGCTGTGATATAAAGCATAGTTTGACTTAGTTCTATATAATCGTTTCCACTTCCGGGGACTACAAATTCAATAGGCGCATCATCAGATAGTAAGGAAAGAGGTTTATAGAAAATCCATTGTCCATTTTCAATGCTTGTCTGTGTTGACAGTAAAGCGAACCAGTCCAGCTCGGATTTGATGCACTTACAAGTTTGGGCGTGAAGGAAAGCCATACTAGTGCTTGCTGAATATATCTTTGTAATTTAAAGGTGCAATTTTCTCTATAGAAGACCTCTTCTTCTTAGCGGTTTTTATAACTGAATGACGCTTAATAACACCCTCATCACCTCCACCACAGTATCAATTTTGTCATCTGCTTTACGTTTCAGATTTCGAATGCCCTAGCGCATTCTATTTTGAAACGCCTCTCCAGCCGGTCTGTTTTCTACAATATCGCCGATAACCTGTGCTCCGGTCCTTAAGGCCTCTCTACCTACATCTTTCGTACCAGACTTGAAGATCGGAAGAATTATTCGAAAGATTCCTCCTAAAAACGATCCAATATCGTGGACCGGCTGATACGGGACTCCTCTGTATATGGCTCCTATACCGCTACGCGCCTAGTTCACGTAATATTGCTGATAGCGGAAAGCCATTATACTGCAACTTTTTGAAAATGTAGTTTCAGACTCAACGTTCCAAACTCAAATGGCACGAGATCCCTAATGTTTGTTCTTATATATATTTACAAATTTTCAAAATCTTTCACCAGGACAGGAATATAATGAATAGACGAAAATTCAATGTCGCTGTATCGGCCGTATCTGTAATCATCATTTGTGATATTTACAATGCGTACCACAGGTGCTAACACATCTCCTACTAATTGGGGTTCGCAAACATCACAGTAAATGAACATTTGAGAAGGTAAGCCATACCATACGTTGGCAGGATGTGATGGTATAGGGTCCTGAGCTAGATTTGTTTTTGGAGCGTATCCAAGCTTAAGCGCTAAGCGTGAAACTTTATATAAACGCGAGTTATCTTATTGTAATTAAATTCGACTAAGCGTTTTATTAGCTCGTCTTGATTTAATTGTTTTACAATCTCCTCAGGTGTTTTGTAATTTCCCGGAGGTATGGAAAACACATACCATTTATTACTCTCGTAGTATACTTGTTCTCCATCTTTTTTAAAGTAGGCTTTCGTAGCTTGAAGAACATTTTCTACTTCACGATCAATTGAGTCTTCGTCACTTGCATCTGGAGGTCCATTTCTATGTTGTATAAGGTTGTCAACATCGGATAGGAACAAAAAAGAACACGAATACTGGATTTCAGCAATTCCTACACACCACTGACCGTTGAGTCTAATACCTTTAGGTAGTTGAGTCGAAACTTGAGCTGTAGTATTGTTGAGAAAATATTTCATTGAACTGCTGCTTAGTAATGTTAGATAAAACTCTTTTCCCATAGTTACAAATGTTCAATGTCTGATGCCGAAATCTAAGAATTGAATTTATCGCTATAATTTAAGCACTTCACTAAATGCTATTTCTTCCTGCCTTGACCCTTTTCGTCGATAATTTTTTCAATTTTAAACTCCATATTTGGCGTGATGACGACAGGCTGCAGTTCTTGTTCGTAAAACATACCTTCGACAATTTCGTTGTCTAAGTCTGTAATTCTGTAGACGGGTGGATTTCATTTTATTACTTTTATTACTTATTCGAAAATTTTAAAGACTTCTTCGCTCCAGTTCGTTTCATATCCTTTCTCGAAGACGTTATTAGCTATACTGATTCTGACATACTGATCAAGTTTATACTTAGGTACTTTTTGTACTCCTACGCCTTTACGATACAAATTGCTCAACACAGTTAAAATGTTGGCATCGTTTACGTTATAGGGAGCCATTTTTATACTTAAGAAGCATCCACATATCTGTAACTGTTGTTTGATCATGTAAAGTACCGCCATATTCTAGTTTTAAGCCTCCTGTTAAACCTTTCTATTACAGAGGCTTTTACATCGGAATTGTTTGTCACCTAAAAGTTGATTTCATTTTCTTTGCCTAAATATACCTTGAAAGGCCTTTATGGCCACCTCCGAAACTTTTGCTTCTATAGGTCTCACCCACGCCATTTTACTAAACACATATATGACTGTTAGCAGGTGATTATAACCGTCGTTGTCTTTGCTTAAATTTCGCATATCACAAAGGTCCGCCTGCCACAATTCGAATATGTTGCTTACGATGCACTTATTTCTAGAGAACTTTTTTGTAATTGGTTTGTAAACGGTGTAAGAGTTTTGTTGCTTTAGCAATTTTTTCACTTCGGAAGGTGAATGTTGAGGCTTTACCGCTTCTGCTAACGAAGCTGCTCCAGATAAAACTGCAGGATTGGCAGGGTCATAATACAGAGCCGCCAAATCCACCATTATAGTTTCAGAGATTCCCAAGTGGTATAATAAGGTTTAGCATATGTCGACATCCTCTGTCTTTTTCTATCACGCTCCGGATTTAGCGTCTTGGCATTCGAATTATCATCATCCATTTTTGTTATCGGTTGTACTGTAAGTTCACGCCTTCGTGGGGTTCTTATTAATTCCATAGGAGTATGTATTTCTTTAAAAGTAGTATTAAACTGCTGCCCCCCTGGAGGGTTTGTGGTTTTACTAGGCCTTAAAACATCGTTTACTAAGTCGACTATGTTAGAAGAAGGTATTGTTTCGCCTTTTACTTTGACAATGCCTTTATTGTCCTACTCGATATCTTTAGATTTTTTCATAAAACTTAAAAGATTTTGTCCCTTCTTCTTATAAATGCCTAGTAGCGTTTAAATAATGTCGGCGCCTGACAGATCTTCCTCTTCTTCTTCTGACTGACTGACCGGTTTCTGCTGTTCATCTACGAAATGCAGATATCTCTGCAATACTTGGTTATACAAGATTCATTTATCGTGATTGGGCATTCGCGAATTTAAAACTTCTTTCATATCACAATCCAGCTTTGATAAAACTTATTGTTCGGTATTTTCCGCAGATTTAAAACGTTGCATAAAATCAGGGGACGCAAGCATCATTTTGTTTGCATGCTCCATTATTTACTCAATAACCAGTTTACAAGCGGTAATAAAACTAATACTATTTGTATTAATAATTTCTTCTTTTTACTTATATCTTCACCTGGTTGCACCAATTTCCTCAAAGTACTTTTATGCTTATAAATCCGGGACTTTCCTTTATTTATAAGAGGTACTTTACCTTTCAGTATGTTATAAATCCACTCGCAGGTACAATGTACTTGCATGTCTTCCAAAACTTTCAATAATGCCTTTCGTTCCTTCTCCCCTAATTTTGAAAGAGCTTTAAGTATTCAGAATGCTGCACCACTCTGGTAGACGTCATGCTCTATTATGATGTTGCTGCCTTTAATTTCGGCGTATTTATACCCTTTTTTAGGTAGGTGTACAATTCTGGATCCGTCTTCTCCAAAGATAGATACCCTATATCGAATTATGTCGGGAGTCTTCTGCTTTAAATCAAAGAGAAGATATCTGTGCGGCTGCGAAGTCGCATCTTCGTAAGCTTCTTGTAAAAATTTTGTATTTTCAGGGCACACCTGTCTTGTTAGATGTTCAATTTGAGCTCTATCCCTGGGATTCTGGAACAATACAATGTAGTGGGCATTTAAGCAAATATCTCTGTACTTTTCCTTGGTGAAAAACGTTCTGTGTTAAAAAAATACACTTAGATTGCGATGATGACATCCTTTGGTAAAAATATCAACTACCCTGTCGTTTGTTTCTCTCATTAGATCGTCGATTATGATCAAACAAGGCTTAAATCCATTGAAATTTTCCACACTAGGCAGGCCGTACTGAAATTCGATGTGCTCGTCCAATGTTTTGTACAAAGGCTGCCACTCGTCATAGTGCCACACAATTTTCTGAAATTTAGTATCATAAACTCTATTTATATTTTTCAAAAACTCGGTTACAAAGTAAGATTTGCCACAGGCCATTGGTCCTGCCGGAAGAACCGTGAACGAATGACGGAACTGGCACTCCGTCTCTTGCGAAAGATCTGTATCCAATGAAGCAATCTTAATAAATAATAAATAAATAAATAATAAATAAATAATAAATATCTGTCATCGTTAGCTAGTTCTGCATCTATTTCTTTAATAACAAGATCGATAAATTTATACACTAGTTCGCACATGAGTAAATCTAATTTAAAGTCTTTATTTAGCACTTTGTACACCATTTGAACTTTATATTCACCGTCCTTAATGTCCTGATTCGTGATTTCATCCACTGCCGTGTTTATAAAGTCTTTGTAGTTCTGCTAGCATTTGCTTAAACACTGCACTTTTTTCAATAAGGACTCCCGCATGCTCAATACTCTCCTTAACGTTGATGGCATTACCCATAATTCTAAAGCAGTGTCCTATTTCGCGGTGAACTTTAAACTGTTATTATTTACGTCACCGGGAGTTAGTTTAACACCGTAGACTTCAAGCACAATCTCTTGTTCTACATTCAGGTTCATGATTTCCCGTAACTTGTACAGAAACTCGTAAAAAGCTTGCCCCAGAAACTTTATACTTTGATCTGTAGGTTTTCTTAATATTCTAACACATGGTATGAAGTTTTCGTAGGGATCTAGGCCCATATGCAAATACTTGGAACCGGATCTGTTTAGAGGCATGATCATTTCCTGTAGCAGCATATTAGAGCTGTAGCGACTTTGCACACAGCTCTTGCAGACAATCAATGGATGATCCCATATAACATCGTAGGAGGGTACCACTTCCTGCTGGAAAATACGCAAATCTTCGTCGGTTGTTTTATAGGCAGGTGATGAGTTTACGGCGTATGGTTTAACTCTGTGAAATTTAATAAAAATGGATAACTATAAAAATAATTACTTAAAATATTTTTAACGGCATACATGGTGTAAATTTTGCCTGTACGCCTTCTTAGAAACTTTGGCTACTGCAGCCATCTTCATAAAACTGTACTTGTTATTATACCTCCTTTACTACTAGAATGCAAACGTAGAACTGGTCAAATACGTCGAGCTCCTCGGTAAATAAAGTTTTAATAGAGAGAAAGGTATATACGTCGCTCTCTGTCTTACATTCTTGAACACATTTGGTCTTAGGACGCCACGTGATCATCCAGTGTCGGTATTGTTTTCTAAATTTAAATGTTTTGTGCAGAATGCATTTATATCGAGTCTTTTTTTATCAAACACTTACAGTTGAAATCTAAAAGCTACTTAAATTATTAATTAATGCAGAGGTGTACCTATCTGTAAACATTTTTGCTTACCTATCTGAACATAATTATTCACTCCGATAAATAATTTAAAAAAAACCATAAGCGTAAAATACAATTTTTCAAAATCTGTAATAAAATTCTACTGCACATTCTGAATTAACTTACGATGTTTTTAAAGTCCGAATTTTGCAAATAATTAATATCTTATATTACATTACTCTATTTTTATTACAAGATGATTTTGCAAGTCTTGTTTTTGAAATAAAATTTCATTTAGATGGGACGAAATTCGTATTTAAACTCGTTATTTACAAATTATCTAAACACATTTGTTCAAGCAAATATTAATCTATTATAAATTTTTTAAAATACGACTTATTTCTGACTAGCAATTTTATTTAAAGTTGATAAATAAAACCGTATATTATAGCGAATACGATTTAATTAAAAATTGCTAATACTTAGTAATTACATAGGTCGTGTTTGAAAATAATGCATTTAATTTACTACCGCGCTTTGAGCGGGATAAAATAAAATTAAAATAGTCTAATTCAAACCCGCATCTTATTGTTAAGAGTTTTTAAATTTAAATATACGCAAATCTAAACGCCTTTAAAATACAAGCTTTAAAAATACCATATTTCCTTCATATAAAAGCTAAATACGTTTATTCAAGTTAAATATATCGTTTAAATTATATAAGGAACGATATTCACCGTGTATTTGAGACCGCGTCATGTTGGATTGAGGAGCGATGTTCACTGCGTATTTCAGTTCGTGCCATATTGGATTACTATGTCTCAAAGCATGCTGTATATACAATGGAAATGCGGAAGCGTAATCAAAAAGCAATTAGTGGTGCCTCTATAACTCATCTCTCTGAAATACGGAAAACCCATTACCAATTCCAGGAACTGTCATTAAAAAGCAATTAAAAGCAATTAGTGGTGCCCACCCTCTACTGCAACCAAAAAAATGTAGAATACGCCCTGCATAACTACAAAGTTCAAAAATATATACTACATAGTATCATGAAATATAACAAAATTTGTTAGTAAACAGCACTTCAAAAAGCATACTATGTGACAGAACTTAGAAAACAGTTTGTTGGTGAGGTAAAAGAATTTTTGGATATCCGCTGAATGCATATGCTTATGATTTGCATTAAAGTGAATTCAATTTGGAAATATAGTCCAAAAGGATACATGCGATTGGTGGGCTATCGAAAGAGAATACAGTTGTGCTACTACATAGAGCTACAAAGTTCAACTAACCGTAGCCGCAACTAAAGTTACTCGCCTTATTATTGATTGTGTTAAAGCAAAGCAGTTAAGAATATGTTTCAATGGTGCAAAGCAACTTGCCGCAATATACAAATATTTATTCTCTATATTTTAAGTTATGATTGCAACAGGTCTATTTAGCCATTGTTAGTGACAGATAAGTATTATTAGATTTCTGGAGTAATAATGCCATGGTCTCTTAGCCGATGCTATTTCCTCAAAGAATCATATCCATATAAAGACAATACATCTTGTTTCAACAAGTAAAATACAACCTATATATGTGTTTGGGTTTAAAATTTAGGATAAAGAATTAGAGTTAGACACCGTTATTAATTTACATAAGCGTAACAGTGTTTTAAAGTTGCAGTATCTATCACACAATTAATTGTCATCGCCACGTTGCGTCATCCTATTTCAATTTACTGGTGTATGAGAGCGGACATTTACAACAGCGGCAGCAGCATATCGAAAATCCTATAGATTTTTTTCTATGTAATAAAGAATAAACCACGTTGTAAAATATTTGGCCAACCTAGAATACTCGCTTGTACTTGAGGTAAGAAAGCGTTACGTTTACAGCATTTCTACAACAACTACCATTATTACGGTACCTACATTCTATTATAATTACCGCTACATTTCTATTAAGATTTTATAATGACCTTCTATCTTTTTATAATACTTGTAGCTTTATGGTGTAAACCAACAGATAATCTATAACAAATAAGTAAGCATCGTTTATTTGATTTAAAAATGTTATCAATCCCTTTGTCTTTCAATTAGCAATAAACTTTACAAGGCTCACTGCTCTCTTTATATAACTGTCTTACTGGAAATTTCGATGCAGTATTTTCAATTTAAGTGTGCAAATTTATTAAGAATGGCTTCCTATTGCCTTTTTCGGTAAGCTTTGAATTCAGTTCCATAACATCCAACACATTGGACTGCTATCCCTAACTTTAAAAATTTTGCCAATACTTAGTATAAATTATAAAACTGGCCAACAAATCAAAATTTTTTTTCTTCTGCCTGTAATCTGACACCTGTTTTTAACTAACCTTGACACGCTAATTTCAAATATCAAAACGATTTTGCATTTATCACGTCAAGTTTTTCCGCTATAGCATTTGTATTTTCTTCTATTTGCAAATTCTTGAGGATCCTTAATAAATTTAAATGCTTACCTTATTAGTACTTAAATGCATTCCAAATACATTTAAGTATAATAATTAAAACAATATTTGGGTTAAAACTGTGTAACTTTAATAAAAATTAAACGTTTCGAAAACTATTTGTTTTCTTTTTCAATAAAATTGACAAC
>JAHWXV010372802.1:0-16192 GCA_024586415.1 Phrixothrix hirtus | reverse complement strand
TCGCTCTTACTTATTTTATACACGCTAAAGGAAAACTGCAGGGGGGCGGGAAACTCTACCTCGTCCCTTACCCCGCTAGATCTCATTACCCCTCACCACAACTTTATCTAGAACGTCAGTTACTATACTACTCATTGTGGACGAATCCTGGCAGTTTGATGGAAGAAAACAAGTACAATGCCTTGTCAAATCGGTTTTATCTACGACTTACTATTCTGTAATGCGATTATTATCATCTGACGGTAAACGCTCTTCAATATTATCTTTGATTTTAAATCACCAAAATGAAAATTTGGGGAAGAGTTAATTTGTTCAGGCCTTTAAACGTTTACATAGAAACAACAAAATCTGCAAAATTTCCTTCAAGTTAGTCAATGCATGTTTGATAAACTAATATTCAGCGCAGATAAATTATTCTTAATTATTACGTGTAAAGGAATTTGGAGCCTGATTAGACGAAATTCGTCTTTCCGACGTTATCCAAAAAATTTGTTATTTCTCGAAATCTGCAGTGGTCATCATCCACAAGTCATTGCATAAGGAGCACCCCCCAAAACAAATGTGAATTTTAAAATAATACTAACCGGGACAACAGGAGATATACAACCCTTAGCCGTGTTTGGATTCAAGGTTCAGAAAAATTTCGTTCGACATCTGGGATACTGTAATGTGGAGGAATGCAGCTATTAATGGCACATTTATGAAATAACATTATCAAATTGTAATTTATTATTCCCAATCGGTTGTCATCATCACGATATATAAACGTAAAAATATCACGCCAAAGGAAAAGTTAAAATCATTCGATAATCCTATCGATTATGGTTTTGGAGATTCTTGTAAGATACATTGTAACGTTCCATGTTACGCAAACGTTGCTCCCATTCAATGATTATGGTGTAAAAGCTCTTGACATTACAAACATTTTATTGATGCATATCATTGGCCCTCGTGGAGAGACGACAAATCCTATGTATCGACAGGTGATGACCTAGCGAATTATTTAAATTCTGGAAGTACGACGTAAGTCGCTTTCAAACACCTGTGAATTGGCTTAGTTACCGGTATGATGTAGTTAAAGACGAGTATCCAAGACTAGCTAGGTTGTTATATCATTTACCTTGCAATGTGCACATCTCCAAGACTAAATTTTATTTCACAAACATTTGAATTACTTCGGTACTATAGATTGTTTATCCGAAGTCTAGTTTAAACAATGTAGAATTCGTGATTTCCTTATTATTTCAATTGACGACTGTAACTAATTAATGTTGCTGGTTTGAATTATGTTCATATTCTATTCTACACTTTGTTATGTTATAGACAAAATTGAATAACGGTTATTTACAATAATTTTTATGCATTAATTGATGGTCGCCATTAGATTAGAAATCGATAAGCTAGATCTATTAATATGTAAAATGGTGAACAGTATTACTGTAATTACAAAAATGCCACCAGACTAGCTTTTATTCTAATATTCCCTAGTGAACAGGTTCTAATTTTCTAAATTTTATTACGAATTTATCTTAGTACTTACTTTCTATAATTCGAACTTTAACGAAATAGAATTTCTTTGCGTTTGCATGCTTCGCAATATAATATTTAACATTAATGAATATTTAAGTTACATTTTATTTATTTGACTATAACAATTTGGCAATTAACATTTAATTAGCAATAATTTAACAAGATTATCTATTTATTCAAAACTATAAAAAATGGTGTATATAATGGTGAAGGGTTTTAAAACAACTAAATCGATGCACAAAAGAGGATAGTGGTATTATTACTTATATTAGTGAACGTTTTCTGTACTACCAAATGTTTAGGGTAGCACTAATCGATTCCTATTCAACTGTTTTGAAGCTAAGTTGAAACATGTTTTGACTATTTTTATTTCATTATCGACTGTTTGTGTAATAATCTACATAATTACTTCATTTCTCAATGGATTCCATAAAGTTTAAGTACCATTCTTGTCGTGTCCGGTTTTATTTATAAGTATCTTGATTACTTCTTGGAATATTAATCTAACCTATAAAAAAAAAGATATGATTCCTTAATGTACATAATCAAAAGCATTGCAAAAACAGAGTTATATTATTTACATTTTACTACAATTTTATTATTACTGTTTTATTTTTTATTTTTTGGATGCAAAATAACAAACGTGTGCGAGAGGATTTTAAAAATTCTTCCACTTGTAGCGTGTTCAACGTCACAATTTTTTACTTTTGTTTTATTGTTTTATTGAAGCAAACCAACTTTCAATTTCAATTACCTATTTCTATTGATTTTGAATACAATTTATTATTTTTCCTTAAACAAGTACATGTTTGGTATTCCATACTTTACGTATGAAAGGTTAACCTCAATTAATTGATTTCTTGATATTTTCAAAGTATGCCTTGTTTGAATTATTTTATGGCTACTACTTTATTACTAAGGTATTTATTTTACATAGTTATCTCATTATCTTATTATTATCCAATTTTTAATTAAGTAAAAGAAATGTTTGTATTTCTCCATCATTTGTTTAAATCCGGATTTGGTTCTCAACGATAGAAATTTTAACGGTCTTCGTACTTTAATAGAATAAACCAACTCAAATTGAAGCTTATTAAACGTATATTGGATTTTCTCTTAGTTCAGCGATTAATAATTTCTCATTGATATATTTTGTTTTATTTTCACTTGTTGTCAGCATTATTTCAACATTACTATTAAGTTGCTTCGATTATTAGTATTCCAAAATGTGACAATATCTTAACGTTTCACCTCGATTGTCGTTAATTTTAATTATGTTTTAGAGCAACAAGTCACGCGATACAGGCATTGCAAAGCGGTATCCATTATGGTTCGGATTTGTTTAAATTTTTCAGAATTTTGTGTTCTAAAGCATTTAGCAGTGTTGTAACGGCTGACCAGGAAATCATTTTTTTGTCAATAGAATTATAAATCTGGGGTTTAATTAATTTTTTCCTCTACTTCAAGTGTACCGCTATCTCCTTTAAAGGTTATTATGCCCTATACAACCATTAGTCATCAATTTTAAGTTTTTTTATCATCTAAAGGGTGTAGCAACAAAACGACAGAATTTACTTTAGTAATTTCATGCGAGAACTAATAAATGCCGACTGATTGTATCCTTTGTGCAGCGAAGTATAATCCAGCCTTATAAGATCGAGATAGTAAACGCGAATTTTCAGATTTGTATATCAAAGGAAAAGGTAAAGCTAGCAGCGAAAGGCAAAGATTGTGTCTTAAGGTTTTCATTAAACCAAAGGAAGCTACTGGATATTTATCTTATAGAAAGGACCACATCCTAGTTGTTAACTGACAAAGGTCACATATCCTAATACAATTTAAAGAATCTAATTAGTAAGCAAAAATTTAAATCAATGAGATAAACTTAGCCACAAAATCAAAATAATTTGCGGCGGAGAAACGCATAATAAATTGTTAGCACAAACGAAGCAAATGGGCACGTTCTACATAAATCCGTATAGCTCCAAGACAAACATATTGGCAGTTTTCAAAATTCAAAAATTGCAAATATACTCCGATAAGAATAGAATCAGGCACGTACCTCAAATTTATCTAAGTATACAAAAATACAATGTGACAACTAACGTAAATGAAATGAAACTCGAACATTTAAAGTTTATTAACTTAAATGCACAATTTGGTTAGCATGTAATATATATATATGTTCAATAATTCATCCAAAAGCGAGTCTAATAACTAAAACTAGTCAGCTAGAATGTAATATTACAATATTCATACATTCTGTGACTCGGAACAAAGAGAACCTAACAGCTTTGGATGAAATCTGGTGTTGGTTGAGTCACTATTACGACAAATTGTTCGAGAAGGAATGTGCGGGAGTTTTATTTGACGGCTTTATGCTCTTGGTGGAAGAATCTTTGCATAGATTCTCAAGAGTATCGCTTTATTACTCGAGTAAATAGCTTTTCATGACACCACCGTGTAATGCGAGTCTTGTTGGTGTCCTACATTTTTGATAGTTTGTGTCCCGCTAACTATCTAAGTTAATCTTGAGAGAACCCTTGAATTCTAGCAGTTGAAATTTAAAGTATTTTCTGGGTTTTTGTTAAGGCGTTTCCGAAATACAGTGGAGTCCACTTCATGATATTGTTGTGTTAGTGAGCTATCATTTTGCGTCTGATACTCTTTCATCCGTTGAGTAACCTTTTCGTGGGTTCTTCTCCCTTTTGGAGTTCAAATATTGTATTAGTAAAACTCCTTGTCATTTGATTCCATTTTAGTTCATTTCGTTACTCTATAGTTTGTCCTAGGTATGATATTTTTTCGGCTAATAGTTTAAACGTTGTGTCGAAATTTTATACAGATCCACTAAAAACTTGAGCAAATGCATTAGTTAGTAATAAAATTATAAACCGCTTATTATTACAAACTTTTTCCTCAACTTTTTGCATGAGGTAATCATTAATGACAGACGGTTACCCATTCCATGCCACATCCGATTTGTTTATACGGCCCTCATGCCATGCCCTAGCCAAATTTTTTCGTACACTTTATCAACTTTCTATGAAAGTAAACAAGGCCAAACAACTTATATACATCATAATACTACAAGCACTTCCTAAGAAAACGTTGTTAGCATATCAAATTAAAGTAGTACGTCTTTACAATCGTTCAATTTATAATTGATTTTGTTTAGTCGACGGGATTGTATTTAGAACAAATTATATTATTTAAATTTTTAAAATTTGAAAATGGTTTTTGAAAAAAATTTAAAAGTTACCCGCACTTTGTGCGGTGTGACTTACTTTGGGACACCCTGTATACCAGGGATTCAAGTGCCCGTTTTAGTCCCGAGAGAGAAGTTTCTATCTCGAGAGAAAAGGAGACAAATAATCTCTCGACGGATTAAAAGACACTTTACTCCTGAAGTAGACATATTATTTTCTGCACTCTCGAATTACTTGAAAGTAAAAGGGCCTCAAAAGTAAAATCACATGATTCTGGATTCTGATATAGACAAATAATTCGAGCTACTAATGTATGTCTCATTGTGAATGCTATTTAAATTTGTGAATCGCTATGATAGCACTTTCAGGAACATGTAATTTTAATTGGTCGGTTCTGTGTTATAGTATACCTACTTTATTTCGTTTTCTCCTATGAGAATAAACTTAAAATTTTATCGACTGAGACTAAAAGTAACACGTTAGTCTTGGAAACAGATAATTGAACACGATTTAATGCCGCAAGTGTAATAAGTTCAATTATCATACATAAAAAATTTTATTTTAATAACATATTTTGAATTCCGGGACTAAAGAGCCACACTTAGTGACTTGTTTTCATGACTAAAGCGACACTTTTAGTCACAAGAGATATAAATTTCACTACAATTCCAAGGGAACTAAAGTACTTTAAAACCCTCATAAATGCAGTAAATACATGGCTATAACAAAAATTTACTAATTAAAATTATATAATGCTAAAAGCGTCACTATATCGCTTCGCAAATAAAATTTAAATAGCATTTGAGGCGAAGCATGCATAGATAGATAAATCGAATGAACTGTCAATGTCAAAATCATGCAGTTTTACTTTTTTCAACAATTTTGACTTAAAATTTTCAGAAAATGCAAGGAATAGTGTATATACCACCACAAGACTAGAGTGTTTTTTAAACGGTCGATAGATTATTGGTTTGACTATCGCTAGAGAAATAAAATTTCTCACTAGTATTAAAAGAGTCACTTTAGCTGCATGGTATACAGTGTGTCCTAAAATAAGCGATACCGCGCAAACTGTGGGTACATTATCACATGTAGGGCACAATGACTTTAAAATTTTTTTCAAAAACGATTTTTAAATTTTGAAAATTTAAATATAATTACTTGCTTCAAATACAATACTTAAATGCTTTTAAAAACACGCAATGTTTTCTGAGGACGTAATTAATTTTTAAACTTACTGATTGTTCAATTTTTTGCTACTAAAATTACTTGTTAAACACGCCATATTTTAAATTGTTTCATGTTAAATCTCAAATATGACATTAATTCAATTAGTTTTGTTTTAAAATGTGTAGCGTATTCAACGGAGATATTTTAAAACAGAATAAGCGATTATTTATACGTGAAGCAGTAACAACATTATTCCATAAAAACTACTATTGTACACAGGAATACTAAAAAATACAGCATTGATTTATTTATTTCGCTTTGTAGAAATGATTTTAAAATTTTCGCTTACCTGCTAGATTCTTGTAGCGGAAGTTGAGAAGTATTGTTCTAAAACATCTCAGGTAAAGTAGCACAAAATTGTTCTAACCCAATATTCTGGAATAAATATTTTTAGAAACAAATATATTGTTCCATAGTTCAAGATATGCCGATGAGTAGTACACATCAGGGGCATCGACATTTCTATCTATAACGGTGTTCCTGAGGCGTACTTAATATTAAAATTACTAATATTTCGAAAACTACGCGCTTTTGGAAAATTTTCATCAGCAAATTTTGTTCTACACGTCATTAGGTACCAACAGTTTGCGTGGTGTCACTTATGTTTGGGACAACCTGTATAATATACTATTGAAAACTCATTTCTTACATATTAGTTATAGTCGAAGTATTTACTGCTGCACTGTGTTGCCTACACGCGAGCGATTGAAAGATGGGGTAAAACTTTGGTGTGACCTAACACATCTTTGGTTGTTATTCAAACACTTCCATTACAGTTGTCAATGGATCATTAAATCATTAAAAATTTATTTGCCGATTCTATTAAAACGCATACAAGATATTAACATAAACTTTTCCAAAACGATTTATTGTGGGTTCGTGCTGATTATTAAGTACTTTTACGATTTTAGATTAAATATACTAAAATAGAAATAATTTTTAAGTAATCGTTATAAAGCTTTAAGTTATTTCTCTTACTAGCAATAAATAAGGATTAACATAAATTTATATCCTTCCGATATTCAATGCTTTCGTTTGGCATACCCTTACTAGATAGATTTTATGAGAATTCAAAATACCTTACAATAACCTATTTTTACCAACTTTTTTAAAACAATTTTGTTTAAACAAGGATTAGTTACGATCAGCTCAACCATTTAAATTTAGTTTTCAAATTAAAGGAAATTTTATTCCTTAAACGTTATAGGTAATTCCCATTGGTACCTTAAAACTAGCATATATTTGATCTGTGGGCATGTATATCGTATATAATTCCTATAATTCTTATGAATTTAATGTGATATTGGGTACAATATACATCTCCGCTATATAGTTTTTCATCGGTAAATATGGATAGGATTGAAAAAATTATATTATATTTTTATTTCCAAGGCATGTCCAAATCCATAATGATAAGGGTCCGGTAATACTTAAAAGTGTGAAAATGACCAGAAAGACAAAATATTTCCTAAATAGAAAATTGAAAAATGTCTTAAGTGCCAATCACAATTTATAAAATTTAAACCTGATAGTAATTAAAAAAACAATTTATAGGTCTATGTTAACACATTCAACCTATGTCTGTTATCTTATAAATGTTAAGTGAAACAGTATAATGTTTTACAATATGAAATATAATCAATTCAATCAATATCAATTTAATGTGTAATGGATTTATATGAAAGGTTAGCTGCTGTTGCATCAACATTTTATTTTGAAAATAAATCCTTTGCTGTCCTTGAGCTTCTTTTGTACCCATTTACCTAAGATAAGTTCTAAATTAAAATGCTGCTTGATAAAAATTCTAGCAACATTAGCACACAAGTTAAACATAACAATACAAAATATAAAAAAAATCATAAAATTTATCAATCATAAAAAGGAAAGACGGCATTTTGTTTAATGGTAATCATTTAAGGACCGACATAGCAAAGGAAATTTTATTGTATTACGAAAGGCGAATTTTTCTTACCTTAATTAGTCAATTAAGACGTGTTAAATTGAAATGAATTATATAGAAGCTAAAGCACTAATACATAGAATTATTCTCAGTATTAGATTTGGATATTCACTGATAAATCGGAGAAAGCTGCGTATCAGCGACGCGACCTTGTCCATGAAAAATTTAATATCTTGTACTTTATTTTCAATATCCGAGTTCTAACGAAAAACTTTATCTATTTAGATGAAATGTGGGTTTATTTTAAACTCGATTGAAACTCCATTTGTGGATCAAATATAACGCCGAGAGAAGAATAGATGTTAAAAATACTAAAATAGAAATAGGTTTTATAGTTGCAGTGAGGGCTTTTGAAAGTATTCTGTGTACTTTTTGCAAGTTCAAGTAGTGGCCGAAATTATTATAATACTATGTGTGTGAATAACTTTAAAATTTTGGCACCAAATCGACTGATCCCGAATTGCATTTATAAAACAAATTATTTGTACAAGGTTGCAAATTTTCCAATTACTTAGCCCAAGAAATGTAGAATTCGTTCAAATTCATAACTAAAAGAAGTGTTAACTGTTTTTGACCCTATTTCCAATAATAAACTAGTCAATTCTTCATTACAAGAGCTTCTGAGATCAAGTTATGTACGAGTCACTTGTTAGATTTAAAATATATATTATACAAGTGCTGCTAGCTTTGGACTTCATCTTAAATGCCAATTGTAAGTACAGCGCCAAATTTGCCGGTCTCACATAGATCAAGGTATCGCAGTTGATCAAAATGTTAACAATACACCAGCTCGCGGTTTATTAGCCTTGGAAGAAACAAAAATGAATCTTACGACAATCAGTTCTTCTACAACCGGCGTTTGTTTATGACGATATCTGATGTCACAAAAACTTTGAGTGTTGAATTGTTATTAAATTTCATAATCGAGAATGTCTTTCTCCTAAAAATATTAAATGTCAACTACATGGAGTGTACACGGAAAATTCTCCGCATTATTTTTTGGTAAAATATTGACCGAAACGTCTTTTTAAATTCTTGGAAGATGACGCTAAAACGGGAGAATGGTATAAGTCGTGACGGCCGACAATATTGCTCGCATTGGAGACCTCGTATTAGACGATTGACGCTTGTAGTAAAAAAAGAAGTACAAAAGGCGAGACTTTCATATACAACCGTTCCCCAAATTCTTTACGATCATTCAGGAATAAACAGGGTTAATATAAGGTAGGGCTCCAAATATCTTTCAGCAGTCCTACGCCAGTGTCGTGTTAAATGTTCTCGACCTTCTTTGGAGCTGCGTGTAAAAAGCTCCGTGGTAGTGTTTCAGACATTTGTCACAGGAGATCAAACCACGGTTCTCTTTTATGATCCTGTATCTAAAAAGGGACTCGATAAAATAGAGACAAAAAGAGAAAGCACTACCTGGAGAGTTCAGGGTCTGTCAGGCAACAAAAAAGCTGGCGGATATGATATTTTGGGATTGTGAAGACATTCAACTTATAGACTTTAACGAACCTAACCCCACGCCCAAAGGGGCATATTAACCAGCAAAGCCACAAAATTACAACAAAATATTCCGGGAAAAAGGCGTCGAAAATTGTCTATAAGCGCCAATCCTGCTATGCACACTGCTGGAATTGTGCATGAAGTAATTCGTGACTGCGGTTTTGAACAAATTGATATCCTTTCACATAGTCCATATATGGTCCATAATGATCATTACCTGTATGAAAATTTGAAAAGAGACCTTCTTCAACGTCATTTTAATGCTAACGAAGGGGCGAAGTATTCAGTTTGGACACATTATGAACACAGACTGAAAAACTATCTTGCTAGGGCGACTATATTGAAAAATAATATTTAATTATAAACATACGGCGTTTCTTTCATGCTAAGTTCTGTAAATTTTGGGGTTACCATCGTATATGTCTCGTACTTTTCGAAATTGCAACATTTTCCGAAACTGCTTTATATTTATTGGTGTATTCTGAATGGTCTGTGTCATTTTTGATGAATCTGTAGTTGGATTGTGCATTTATAAGTATGCGATGTCAAACAAGCTGAGGCCGATGATCTTTCAACTGATAACAATATTAAAAAGAATTTCTTCTTGTATAAGCAAGAAAAATCATAGTGTTATTGTAATAGCTTCGGGAAAATTTTAGTAGGTGTGATTGCATTGCTATAACAGTTGGTGCCATAAGGACAAAGTAAATTTCAACAGGTCAAATTTTCAAACATACAAAAATAAAAACAGCAAACGTGATTTGATGCTTTTAGAATTATTCGCAGTCATCCATATTAGTTATTCTATTTATTCCCTTGTTTTTTAACAAACACGTGGACATATCGATATATAGCTAGCCTAAATAGTTCGAATTGCATAAAAAAATTTCGCTCCAAGGCAACTTGCAAGAAATTAGCTGAAATGTAAGCATAATTTTTACCAACAATAGCTAGCACAGTACTGCGTAATAAAATTTCAACAACCCATGTCGCCCGAAATTATGAAAATCGATAAACCTTGGTTTAAAAGGTTTAAATAGTAAAGAGATTTACTAAAGAATGTCTTTAGCACTTGACAATACATGCCCATGCTATGCAACTGTAAACAGTTGTTTTAGCTCATTTGAGTGGTAAAGTTCTCTTCGGTTTCTGTGTTTACCTCCGAAAATGTCTATACAGATCACCTTATCATATCGTGAAATCGGAATAACACAAATATCTGAGATACTAAATGTTTTGTACGAACGTGTACATTACAGAGTTTACCTCGAATTAGAAATGAAAAAAATGTTTGCTAAACATTATTGAATGCGGATCAAAGGAGAGCATGTGTAGAAGCGCATGCCTTTATCTGAGCCTATTTTGTCAAATATGCTGATTTCTTAGATCATGCTATTATCCTAGATGAAATTTAACTGAGTTTCTACTAGTGTGTGTAAAAAAGCCCTTACTTCAGTGTTTCTGAATTTTCGTAATGTAGTTATCGTTAATTAACCGAAGAAAACCAAAACGATGACTATGGTATACTATTTCACTTTATTAAAAATTTTACAAGTAAAGGTTATGAAAAAGAGACTCGGTAAATTAATCGAAGGCGTCTACTTTAGTAGGATAATATGGCTGCACACAGGTCGCATATTGCCATAAATACGGTTCATAATATAAAGCATAATAAAAGCTGTAGAGTGTTGGCCTGTAGAGCAAGATGAAACTTTCTTCTATGAGGTTCACAGGAATTACAAGATCTTCAACATATCTTAATTTTCAAATTGCTTATCTTTGTATATTAGGTCAAGGATTAAGAAATACGCGCACATATACACCTTATTCGGTATTTAGATACAAAATCAATATTTATCTTAAAATGATCATCGCGTAAATGTGAGGGGGACATAATGCGAATGAAACTGTTACAACTATTAATAATATATTACTAAATTTATTTTTATTTATAACTACGAATTAATCAGTCAGGTTTTATCAACATATCTGCAACAGTAAAGCAAGTCTTAACATTAGAGCACCTACCTGCATTCTACTTACAGTTACAACTAAAAGCTTTCGTTCAAATATATAAATTTAACTGACAATTGATGAAAAGCAAACAGTGAAGCTCTTACCTTCAGTACTAAATTTAAAAATAAACACTATAATTGTAAGCATAGAAGTTTGCAAATATTCAGTAAGATGCTCCTTCGCTAATTATAAGTTTTTGCAATAGCTTAAGTAATGAGAAATTTATTTACAATTTTATATAAAATTATACCCACAAGTGTAAGCTAACTTATAAACTATTTGTGGTTATTCTAATATGACATAAAGCTGCTAGGGTTACAAAAAAAGTTTACAAGTTAGCAAGTTCGCGATGCTTGTAACGAGACACTAATGGAACTAAGCTTCTATAGATAAATATTATGGCTTAAGGGTACGTCGGAAGTTATTGTAACCTTAGCCATTTGATTAAAACATTCATAAAGTGGTCCTAGATTGGAAGTCCTAGTTAGTTTATACAACTTATACTAATTGCTGCTTACGTTCAAAAAATAAAAATTATTACAACAAAATCAGAAATAACAGTAACTTTGTAGAAGGTTCCAGAACAGTTAAGAAAGTTCAATGAAAAATAAATTATGTAAGCACGAATAACCCATTCCTGCAACGGATATTTGAATAAAATCAAGGTTGCAGCAGTGAATTATGGCATTCCAATTTACTACATCAGCATTCTGACTTCTTATATAAATAGTTGTTAGTCTCTTTAACTTAGTTTTCCTAATAATCTTGCATTGTTAGGTAGATGTTATAGATAAATATAGATACGAGTATATACATTTGTTGTTAGTGTACTATAAAATAAATATTTACCTGAATAACGTATAAATAAATAGCTGTAATTTAGTAATTATAAATAAAGCATTTTAGTACAATTAGTTAGTTTCGCTACATAATTTGTTTATTTCTAGTGCATTAATTAAATTAATTCAAAGGAGTATTTAAATAGCATACGTAAAGTGGATATAAAATTATATTATCGTAATTGCTCTTGTTAACGCTTTGAGAAATCTTCAACTGAGTTGTTACTTCAGTCATTCTTATAAAATCATTTTCAAAAATATCTACAAAGGCATTTGTTATAAATATAGTAAGGAATTGGAGCTTCGTTTTGCATAGAATTTTCAAGAATTTCCAGAAATTTTGTAATTTATTGTATTAAATTATAAATTCATGAACAAAAACTTTTACCTTGGCTCATAACCAAAATATCTGCATCCAATACAACGAGTACGGGAAAATATGAAGTTCGTTTTACATCAGATGAAAGGGCTTCGAGAAAGAACAATTGTTAGTTTCTTTTAAATAATTCCATTATTTAATTCGGTCCAGTAATGGACTGTTTCTAAAGTTTCACAACTCGAATAGATAAAAGCTATCCTTCATTAGTTTGTCTTATCTGCTTGTTCTCACGTTTCATCATCCTCGAACAACAATCGTTTGATCTTGTTTAAAGCAGACAGTAGTTATAGCTGCAGTTAGAAATAACTAACAATAGTTAGCATCCAAAATCTTTTGAATAAGTAGTTATAGCGTTTTAGAAAATTTGTTGAGAGCTTCAATTAAATAAGCATGGGTGTTATTAATAATATGACAAAAACCATTGCACTACCAATCTGTTATATTTGCTGACCGTTGATCGTTACATTCTGATATATTTTCAATACTATTATGATTGTCACGGTAACGCCACAACTATGCTTCACAACAAGCACGTCAAAGTTCATAACGGTACTAATAATCGTTTTATAATTGTAATTAGAGCTAAAAGTGTGTACAACACACGATAGCGAGGTGTCTTTGTACGACGTACTGCATATTTCAATTGACAATATGCTTTTATATTGGTGTTACCTTACCCAAAAATTTTGTTAAATAAGTGTGGACTTAAATTTGAAATAAGGTTAATTGGTTCTATCGTATACCTAACTTACGTAAATTAGCTTGCATATATTGATAATATGAAATAACATAATATACTTTAATTGGTATGTCTTGGTATCGAATGTGGCACAGCTTGATTACTTTCGTGGACACCATATTTTTAATTTACGATGGGCCGAACAACCTATATGTTTCCTAAAGGTTTCTTTAATAAATTATTTATCCAATTTGTGGGCAAACACTACTTTCATTGGAATTTTTTGATAGCTTAAATGAAGAAATTTTGGGTCTAAATGGCCATGTGATATATTTTCTCGGTCCTCTATTCGTTGTTGGCGTTACTTTGTATACGATTGGCAATTTCGCATTGTTTGTTGGCATGCTTCTTTCCTTTGCAGTACTAACTTGGAATTTTATTTAAAAATTGGTATTAGTAATATTTAGTTGTTTTGATAAAATATTCGTATATTTACCTGCTTTTAAATATATTGAATTAAATAACTCTTGGTGTTTAGATTTATTCTTAAACCTGTGATATCTATTAGAAATTCCTTGGTTGTAATGCGATAGATCTTCATTATGTATATCAACCGAAACCAATGAACCCAGTGTACCTGGTACACGACAGCGGAATATGATTGACTACCATTTCCATTTCTCCCAGGTACACCTTTCACTGCAGCGCTAGTATATTCAAAATATTATTTCTGTTCGAAGTCTTTTATTTGGGCATTAAGTTAAATTTGTAGTTGAAGTTATAGTAAGTATACCTTTTATACGAATAGTCTTCATTCTGGCAGAAAAACGTGGTTAATTAGAAATACCTTCACGGCCTCCGAAATGTTTGATCAAGTCCTCCGTTTATCTTTAAGATTAGAAGGAGCTTTTGACGAGAATAGAAAGTTCCGCTTCTTCCCTCCACCTGGGAATATCACTTTCTTATGAGACTAAACTAAAGAAAAATGTGCATACCGAATATAAATTATTCGTTCTCCTATCTGTGAAGCTCCACTTTATCAGACAATCGTCTTTCAGGTTTGGTGGTGTTTGTCATCTGATAATGTACGTCACTGGAATGTGATTTTAGTTCACTACAAGGCTATTGCAGTTCAATAAAGTTTTGCATTCTCGAGGTGCATCTTTAGTTAGCGCTAATTACTGTAAAAGTGAATCTTTAGCCAATATTGGAAGTATTGAAAGGACATAAATGACCGTCCATGTAGTACCTTCGTTCAATAGAATTAAAACTTTAGATCTTTGCTTTGCCTATAATGTTAGAATGTGATGAAACATGACTAGTCACACCTATCAAAGGTTTACATACGAGAGTGTAAATGACCAGACGACAGTAAAGTGATGCTACAGCACATAGACAACAGCAGGTTCAGTAACAATGTGGCTTCCCCACTATCAACATGCACAGCGTGCGCTCTTTAATTAATGAAGCTTTCAAACCAATTTAAACGCATTACAGGATGATAATACGGTACGGTGATTCCGATTGATCCCTGAATCAAGTGTTCGAGTATTGTAGAAAGTGTAAAAGTGGCGTAATTGCTCCAGAGAATGCCCGATCACCGCGGCAGGCTTACGGAGTAGTAGCGGATGAAAACATTGCGTTAGCGGAAGAGCGTGTAAAGGAAAATATGAGTGTAACTCTAATCGCAATTGCCAAAGTTTTAGAAATTAGTCATGGTTCAGTGCAGAAGCTTGTCCATAATCTGCTGCAATTCAATAGGTGTCCGTAAGATGGGTCCCACGTCAATTGGTTGCTGATTCGAAAAACCTTCGTGTCGATGCCTGTAAAGGACTTTTGCATCATTTCGACGTCAAAGGTGACACATTTCTCGAAAAATTGTTAGAAGTAATAATACCTAGGCGTTCTGTTACCAACTACAAACGAAAACTTCAAGCAACAAATGATGCCATAGCTTATCGCTGAAACAAAGAAGAATTCGCATTCATCCATCAGCGAGAAAATTCATACTCACCCATTTCTAGGATTTTGGCACATTACATGGAAAGGGAATTACCGTAATCAGTCAATTTATTCAAATCCATTAAAACTTCAACTTCGCCCTGCAATGAGGAGTAAATGACGAGCACTTATAACTTCAGGGGTATTGCTAGAGTATGACAACGCTCTACCGCATGCATCCCGTTTGATTCATAGACTACATGATATTAAATTTGAATGACCTAAATACCCATCCTATTCATTAGATCTCTGCCCTAGTGACTTCTATGTATTCGCCCCACTCAAAGACGCGATGGCAGGGGTGCATTTCAGAAGTGATAAAGAAGGTAAAACTTGCGTTGCACAAGTCACTACAGTCACGATCAAAAGAATTATATAAACGTGGTATACTTGCACACCCACAACAATCATGGAGACTACGTCGAAGAATGATATGTGATTTCTTCTTAATTGTTACAATATATATATGTTGATATGGATAATATCAATTAAATGATTTAACGAGCCCCACGTTGGGCGCCAAATTGATATGGATTGTAACAATTAAATTAATAAACGAGCCACCCGTTGGACACGCCAAATTGATATAGATAGTATCAATTAAATGAATAAACGAGCCACACTTTGGTCACGCCAAATTGAAGTAAATGAAATCAATTATACTTTTAACTGACCGTTCTAACAATATTAATCCTTATTGTATTCTTGGTTGCATATGTTTATCTTCTTACAATCCCGGTGTCACGTTGGTTGCCTATCTAAACCCCCAACCCATAATATGAAAACAATAACCGTATTTGCGTTACTTTGCAAATTCTGCACCTATAATTACCTTTATAAATA
>JAHWXV010372797.1:0-17928 GCA_024586415.1 Phrixothrix hirtus | reverse complement strand
GCACATTCGCATTACCACAGAACCAAAACGACGACCGACGGGACAATCTCAATGCTTCCGGTGCCAACTTTACGGGCACGTGGCTTACAGATGTTCGGCAACTTACCGCTGCGTGAAATGCGCCGAATCGCACCCCTCCTATACGTGCGTTAAAACCAGAGACACTCCGGCGAAATGTGCGAGCTGCGGCGGTGACCATCCGGCTAGCAACCAGCAGTGCCCTAGGATTCCAGATGTGATTAAGCAAAGGCTTAATCAAGCCAAAGCAAGAAGGTTTGACAACGCAGAAGTCAAACAGGGCACGTCGTACGCCGCGATGGCGAAGTCCAACGAACAACACGCCACGCCGGATCAAGGTACAGACCCGTTGTCTCAAACAATCAAGGGGGTGCTTGAGAAACTCCTGGCGTAAATGCTTCCGGACATCCTTCGGAAAGCCATCAACGGCCCGTAAGGAATAGAGATCTTCTTCTTCTCATCTGGAATGCCCCACCCACCATCTTCGGGACAACACCGGAACCGTGACCTATGGGAACCCGTCCATCTAGGGTTCGGAAGTAAACAGTGAGCGAACACCAATCGACGGCTGGCACAACTGTGATCAAGTACTACAAGATACTAGCAGAGTACATGGCCTGTATCTGCTAGCATGTGCAACTCTGGTACACACATTATGTACCAGAGACTGGCCATGCACATTCGTATAACCTGATGGTTCAACGTCTTAAACCAAGGGATGTAAAAAAAAATGCTCTACTCTGAGCGTCGTTCTATTCACCATTGCCATCAACGGTATAGCCGACCATCTGGACATATCCATTGGGAAATCCCTCTATGTGGATAATTTGGCGATATTTAACACCTCTAAATCAATGGATGATATAGATAGAACACTATAGAGGGCAATCGACACCATTGTGCAACACGCAGATAATATCGGATTCCGGTTTTCCATTAGCAAAACAAAGTTCGTACACTTTTGTCGCTTTAGGAACAATCACCGCGATTGCATACTTGAATTAGATGGTCTATAACTGGAGTGTGTAGATACAATTATATTTCTTGGCCTTACACTTGATAAGAAGCTCTACTGGGACCCGCATATCAAAGATCTCGTTCTGAAGTGCAAAAAAGCATTAAATCCATTAAAAACCATGTCTATAATTAATTAGGGATGTGACAGTTATGTATTGCTACCATTTTATAAATCATTTATTATGTCTAAAATAGACCACGAGTGTACAATTTATGGTTCGGTACGATAAACAAAACTTAGACAACTTGACTCCATCCACGGATATGCTGTGAGGCTTGCTCTGGGAGCTTTTCATACCACCCCGATACTTTCTTTATGTTGCGAAGCTGGAATACCACCCCTTTATTACAGAAGGATAAAACTTCTATTCAATTATGTTACAGGAATAAAGGCGCAACCATCCCATCCAAATCACTCCAGCATATTCAATGAAGCCGGCATAAACATCTACAGCAGTCGCCCTACTATTACTCGGCCAGTAAAGATACGTTTCAAAGAGCAATTAAATATATTAGATTTCCAGATCTCCAATGTATTCAATAGATTTTTGCTATGAAATTGACCCTTGGGTTCTAGCCTCTCGAATAATACGTACACAGTGTACACGTTACTGTAAAACAGGCATAAACCGAACTATAGTAAAAAAGGAATTTCAAGGTATTCTGAATGAATACCCAGATAGTATGGTGATATACACAGATGGATCGAAAGCAAGCCAGGGCACAGGAAGTGCTTCCTGTTACAATAACGTCCGCGGCTGATGGTCCTTACCCAGTACAGCAAACATATATACCGCCGAACTCTATACAATTTGGCATGCTACGCCTTTCATCGATGTCTACCCGCACGCCACATCAATCATACGCACAGACTCCCTGAGCTGCATTAGAGCAATATCAAATACATACACCAAGGATCCATTAGTTAAAAATATACCAGACCTCATGCATGCAATCAAAACAAGAAACAAATCTACCAATTCACATTGGAATCCTAGGAAATGAACTAGCAGCTGCCTCCGCAAAATGGGCAACTGAAGCCAAGCCGGAATGCCTCATGGCACGACAAGACGACGTTAAAATGCACATAATGTCTACTCTAATTCAAAAATAGCAGCTCGAATAGAACAATATTGACACAAAGCTAAACATAGTTAAACCAAACATATCTGCTTGGAGACTACCCAGTAATATAACTAGGAGGGAACAAATCGCTATAATGCTACTTAGAATAGGACATACCAACCTGACGCACATATTCGTTCTTGGGAGAAAGACAATCCATATGTACCATGTGCCATTCACGCTATACTGTGCTACATATTATAGAACATTACCTGTTGTACGAAGCAGCCCACCAACAGTCAGATTTATCACAAGGCGCATTACGCAACTTGGGAAATACTCAAAACATAAATAAAATAATAACGTTCCTGAAAGGCTCCCAATAAATGCTTAAACTGTAATCTCTTCCAAACAGATTACTTCTAACGTAAAATGTACATAAAGTGTCAATTTAGTAATATATAATCAGATAAATGACTTTCCATCACAATTTAAGCAAAGCTAAAATCCCCTTTATAAAATGAAAGCGCTCTATAACTCAAATAAAGAAAAGGTCCTATTAAATTAAATAAACAAATTGGGAATTTAGAATCTGAAGATTCATTTCTACAAAACAATTGTTTAATCATATTCACTATCATTGTTATATTACTAGAAATAATTTAAGAATTAAGATAATTGAATTTTCAAATAAAAATTATACTCTTAATAAAGAAACTACTGACGAATAAATGAACAATATGAACAAATAATTCAATGAATAATTACGAAAAATACTCTATGTATATAAGTATATATAAATTATAACACTCAATGCACATGAGTGATCATAAATAAAATAATATATAAATGTATGTCATGAAATAAATTTAATATACAGAATTAGTTAATGCTAAAACTGCATATGAATATGCTATAAACAATGTATGAAATTATTAATTATATTATTCAATGAACACAAATGTATATTTTAGAATAAAAAGATTTTACATTTAAATATCTATATTCTATATTTTAATATTCTAAATATAAACTCTACTCTTAAACTATATATCATTATTATTTAATTTTAGCTTTAATTTTAATAATCTATTTAACAGTATTAAAGATTATTATAGGGGAGGAGCTACATATAAATTAATGCTATTCTAAGCAGCAACAGGAAACTGTGGTAAGATAAGATATAGAATAAATTTAAGTATATATTTAGTTAAATATGTAATTAACATTAGTTCTACTTATTATTTCCAAATTATAAAGACGTACTTTACTCTACGCATTTAATAAAACTTTAAACTTGTCAATTCCCATGCTTTCTTACTTTTTGATTATAAACAAAAATAAAGTTTTTAAAAATGCATTTCGTCCAACGAAACTCGACTTTAGTTTCTAAAAAAATGGTTTCCCGTCTTTGTTTTGTAGTTTTAACATATTTCTTAAATGATTAAGAAAATTTAAAAGAACCAAAAAAGTTTTGAATACAACGTACCTATTTTCATACCACGTTTAAATTTTATATTATGTTTGTAGACAAAAGATCAAAATTTTAAATTTACTTAGACGAATACATTTGCTTATATCAACAAGAATTTGAAATTTTCGAAATACATATTTCTAGAACATTACAGTTAACGAACATGTGTAATTGAAATAAAATATAATATTTCTTAAAATATAAACCTGATTTTTTTAACTGTGCCAAATCGAACTAAATCGTATTAAAATAAAATTGAATTTATTATTTTGTAAACCGTCTTAAATTAAAACCGCGTAGAAACAGAATTGGATGTATTTGTTTTTATTCGAAAGTTTACATTATAAAAGGCCTAGCAAAATTATGGAATAAATTCAACAAATCTGTAACAGTTCTACACTTTTTTCAAGGAAAAGCTCAGGCACGTCGTTAATTGCGTATTTTACACACACATTAAGCAGTTATACAGGATGTCTCGTATAAAGATAATGACTTCATCGATAGTTTTTTAAATTGAATTCTATAAA
Organism: Phrixothrix hirtus; assembly: GCA_024586415.1. Taxonomy (NCBI): domain Eukaryota; kingdom Metazoa; phylum Arthropoda; class Insecta; order Coleoptera; family Phengodidae; genus Phrixothrix; species Phrixothrix hirtus. Next base: position 13,827 of record JAHWXV010372797.1, on the reverse strand, counting down.
TTCTTTTAGGTTAGTAAGTAACACTTCATTTTCTAAATAGTACAATGTAAAGTTTATTAGATATTTGTCAACTAGTTCTTGAAAAATCAGGGGTAAAAGCAATTCTGCCAAGCACATATTGTTGAGTTTAATCTAAAAACATAGTTAACATGTTCGTCTATTTTAAAATAAATATAACATCAGTTTAATACTAACTCAAGTTATACAATTGTGTTAGCAAGTTGCAGAGAATTTGTCAAAACAGATGTTCAAACTGTCGACTACTAACTGTTTGGCAGTGTGCCAGTCGCTTTAGAAATTTGCTTCGAATATTTGTAGCAAGATCTCAGGGTCTATGAGTCGCTCTTCTACACAATACGATTTCTTAGCACTTCAAGCATTTGTGGCTTATTGCTTAAAAATATGTGGCCCTTTAAGTAGTCCCATAAAAAGAAATCGATAGGTATAAGGTCAGGAGATGTGGCAGGCCATTCAATAGAACCTTTTCAGCCACTGCTTCTGTTTGAAAAGATATTATTTAAATATTGCCGAACTTAAGGGAATAGTAGGGTGTACCTATATGGTTTGATCAAAATTTCTTCACTGGTGGGTCATCATCATTTTTATTAGAATGTAAAATAGCCACTGCTGGAGATAACTCAAATTAAAGAAATATGAAACAGGCATTTATATTACGATTACCATGAAAGAAGTAGAGTCCTAAGATAGGGTCCCCAAGCGTTTCTGCCTAAACGTTAATCTTCTACGGATACTGTATGTGAACCTCCTACAATATGGAATTTGAGCAGATCACTGCCTCACATTCTGTTTATTGACAGGCCCATTAACAAGAAAACATGTATTCATCAGAAAATAAAATATGTCCTACAACCTGGATTTCGGCTAACAGTATCCTAAAATTGTTCATAAAATTGCATGCAACGATCAAAATCGTCCTCATTCAACTCAAGAACCATAGTTGTTTTGAAAGGATGGAATTCTTGTTTACGTAATATCATGTGAACTGTCGTATTAGAGATACTAACTGCATCGCCGACATTTCTGGTCGTGAATGGGCATTCTCTTGTACAGCAAACAGTACATACATCCGCATGTGTTTATTTGCAGTGGGTTTTGGTTTACATCTTATGTGTTCCAGTTCTGTGCGCTTAGTATCAATCTTGAAGATTGTAGACTCGGATATGTTGCTGCTTTCAGAATGACTTTTAAGGAACAGCAGCGGTACCTTTGAGTGAGTATGTTGGTGATTGTCATAGCCAATAATCATAAGAATTTCAATGCGCACAACATTAAATATGCAATTCAACACTTATTGTGAAACAATAAATCCATATTCCGCCCTAAATAACAAGATGTTTGATCTCAATCATAAACAATAACACAGAGCTTAACTCGACAACCTGACATCATGGATCTAATGAGAAATTAGAGTAATTTCTGTGAATGTTATCAAGCAAAGGCCATCAATTTTTCTAGGAGATCAAACTCAGCATGTTAGTACAAGGTACGATTGCTTTTAACCTTAATTTCGCAAATACTAGTCGTCACAAACTTATCAAAATACACATCAGGTTTAGAAAACAAGGGGTTGTCTACCACACTAAACAAATTTATAGATTTAGTTTTATTAAAATATCGATGACCCCCATATAAAGGTTTGTAGTGGGTGCAATATCACATTTTAAACCAGAAACCGAAGCATCATAGCTTTTATTGGAAAAAGGTACAATAATAGGTACATTAAATTTATTCTACACTTGTGTTGCACTCCATATTGCAAAATATTAAATAAGAAAATTGAAACATAAATATAATAACGAATCCAGCAAATAGCAATCAAAGAAGCTTTTCCATCAAGGTAACATTTCGACGGAGGTATGAGAACTGTGTTCGTATCAATGAAAGAAGAAAATTAGGCCTTGACTAATATGGAATCTACAATTCCTAAATTATTAACTACTGAAGACTTTATTGCTCGAATTGTATAATTGTGTAATAACCGTTGTATATTGCCTCATTAAATACTATTCAGGGTATTGGGAATTACTAATTAGGCAATCGCAATTTGAAAGTCCATGCACATTTTGTGTTGCGATTTCGTTACGTCTAGATATCTTCTGTTGCTATACCGGTAACAAAAATTTTATTTTATAATTATGCGGGTACTTGGTCAAGCCTATTGCTGACTCGAAAGAAAAAGGCCAACTGTGCCCTTAGGAAATTTGGGTATAGTATATCAAGAATATCCAGGGAAGCTTAATTATCCATAATTTGATCAATACTTTTGATTCCTTCTCGTAAATTGCAACGCTTTTTTAACATCTCAATTTAGTTAGCATTTATTTTCTACATCAGAGAAAACAAGTGTTATAAGGGAGGGAGTTGAAAATTTATATATAAAGTGGCCTGGATGGGTTAGAAAAGTTACGGCAGCCCAAGATGATGCAATTAAGTCTGTTGCAATTAAAATCAGAGAGCAAGTACAAATTGCCGTAAGTTTCTTTCTGAATATTACTAATAGCTTTAACATTGCCGAAATCCTTGGATATTGTAAGATGTCGTTTACTGATAGCAGAGTTGTACTGTAGAACTCCAACTGAACAACTATCATTAACCGAAAGTGATAACCGACGGCGTCTTCAGTTCAGTTCCCAAAATTTAGGGAGATGTTGGGATGCGTTCATTTTTACTAATGAGAAAACGTTTTCTACTTCTTGAGATGTCCAAAGAAACTGTAGCGCTTAAAATATAGTCAGCATGATTCTAGACATATTTGAAGGAAGCAGTTTATGAACGGATTTTCACAGTCTGTTGGTGTGGAATGACTACAGAACCCGGTTAATTTGTGCAAGTGAGTGCAATTCAGTGTACTGCCCAAAGATACATGAAAGTGTTGGAGAACATTTTTGTCAACTATCCGAATAATATATTCAGAGGAAGAGAGCACGATCACATTTTATTAGAACAAGATAATTCGCCTGTGTATACCGTTATAGTAGTGAGGGATTTGATACAAGTCTATTCAAAAAAGCGCGCCAATACCTGGTTGGCCAAATCTCCATACAAAATCTATCGGGGTTAATAATTCGTTGTAGATAATAATGGGTATGCAATTCAACCACAACTTGTCCCACAACTATTATAGTACTGCGAAATAATTTGGGAAAGTTTTCCCCGTATAAACCTCTGTGAAATATTGGTAGAAAGAAGAATGCACTATTGCAAATGATGGATATACGCATTGTTAACAAATGGGTACTTAGGCTAGTGTACCGCCGCTTCCCCTTAACTTTGTGACTTACATAAAGCGTGATATTAAAGTACACCGGAAAACTTGTGCCATTCACGCAGGTATAGCTTTAGATTAAGGGAAAAGATTCCTTGCAAAAAATTATTTGTCGTTTAAAAAAATACCCATACAAAAATGCAAAAGGGCTACTTGAAATCCTCTGCAATAATGGACTAGCCGAATGTGTCACTTTAAGCGAATAAATTAAAAACACATGACGCAGTCGTTACGATATTCTGAAATTATAAATTTACTAGAATCGGAAGTATCCACCGCATTTATGGCGACGTATTCATTTTCAAACGTTATTTGTAAAAATATGCAGAGTGAAACAAAGAAGATAGGATAGCTATATACAGGATGCTGCTGCATCTAAAGGTATGGAAAAAGGTTTATGTTAACCTTACTGAGTTACACCTGTTTGTGGTTTTCAATGTTTTATTTCAAAAGTTAAAAAGAATGATGCGATTGCTATATTCAGGCGGCTTCTATGACTAAAACTAAGGAAAAAATTTACGGAGTCACGGTTACTCGAGTTTTTCGATTACGAAGTAATGAAATTAAAATCATAATAAATGTTTAAAGTGACCTGCCTAGGCAGCAAAGCAAATCTCTCATCGGATCGTGAATATACCGCGTTTAAAAATTCGCCTGTCACGACACCGAAGTGGGCTGGTGCACAATCATGTATGACCCGCGTGCATCCTACTAATGGCAAGAATGGCTTTTAGTTAACTGTACCGCTGACATTGCATGGATATTTACTTGATTATTATTTGAAAACTTTAAATACGTGTAACTAATGAATTAATGTTTTATATTCACTAGCATAACCCAGTAACGAACCTTTGTAGGACATATGCTTATATAAACTTTTTTCGTTATTTTTAGTCGTAGTCGCCGTCTGTGTATATCCGGCTAGCCATTTGCGTTACATCATATATTAGCAGGATTTTTTATTTTATCACACACTACTAGTGTTAATGTTTTTTGTCATCGAAGTGTACTAATTGTCATTTCGGTGTTCGTTAATTTAATTATATTTAGTTTTAAGGTTAATATTGTGTTTATGTAATAATGGATAGATTAACTAATATCGACATGCCAGACATTGTTTTTAAAGCGGCGAAACATTTTGAACGCTATTTGTAAAAAGGTGTTTCTGTATTTTTTAAGAATTTTAAAAAAGGAAATATCAGAATTGTGTTAGTTCTAAAAATCTGTCTATAGTTTTTAGTGTAACTAAACATGTTTGAAAATGTTGTCTGGGTAAACTATAAATGCGTAAAAGCGTAGGTCGTTAATATCAGTGTGATAGGTTAATACTCGTATTCACACGAATTAAACAATTTGCTTTTTCTTCTACAAAACGTAGAATTTTTCTAGACATTATTTGTATACACTTTTTCTGGCAGTTAACATTTTCAATGTGTTAAAGTTTGTCGGACTATTTTATAATCACCATATATATAAGTGTTGCTTTCAATTTTGTTTTGGATTTTTTATTTTAGTTTACTGTTTATTTCAGATGCCACGAGTTTTCTTTTTGAATATAAATTAAAAATTTCAATTCATAGTTAAAACTGCTTCTAACATCAGTGCTTGTGCTAATTCAAAATTTGTTTCAATTGTGACTAAAGTAATTCTAAATTTCGAAGTCCTAAATAAGACAAAATTTGTATTTTTATTTAAACCTTTCTCGCTTATTTAATTTTAAAAATTTGGTTAAAATTAAATAAGCAGCAACACCAATTGATTTCCGCCATTTTCATGTATCTTTCGAATTTTTGGTTTTTAGGGGTTCTTTGAAACTGGCTGTAGCGATCCTTTTTAAACTCCTTAGATACTCAATTCCGTTTTATACGAGCCAGGAGGTTTTTCTAAAGAATTTCTGAAAATCGAGTAACCGGAACTATTTATTAATTGTTAACATGTCTCAAAAACAAAAAAGCAAAAAAATTTAATTTTATATTTAAAATCAAATTAAATGGCCGGAAGTGCCATTTTATTCTTGTGAACTTTAGATTCTTTGGGATTTTCTCGAAAACGGTTCTAAGGATTTTTATAAATGTGGCACGTATGATATTCTTTGATGCGAACTAATCGGTTTCTACCAGAAAATTCGTTCAAATAAGTTATCGAGGAGAATCTCCGGATATAAGCAGCCTGTGTGTCCTGCAACTTGGATGGGTGACCGCTGCAATTATGGTTCCCGAAATATTTTGATTATTTATGGACAAAATCCGCCAAATAATTCAATTAGACCGTTTAATTAAATTACATATGTGTGAAAGCCACTAAATTATAATTACGTATACCCAAGAATCTACAAATTTATTTTGCACACAAACCGAGAAAATATTTTTAATTCAAATCATCCGAGCAATTAATTTAATTCAACCGATTATCAAATCTTATCCGCGAAATATCTTAAGTAAAATGTCCTGATTCGGATTGCACGAGGTCAAAATGGCCTAGAACATGATCTATTGTAATTAGATTTAACATAAGAAATGTCTTATTTAATTGATACCTGGTGTAGTAACAGTCATACCGAAACTGCAACATGGTGTAGATTTGGAACTATACATATAACTGTACTACATGAATTGTACTGGATACGAAATACTGAAAAATTTCGTTTTACAATTATTAGTCATAGAAACGTTAATTTAATTCAAACATTTGAGCGTAAAAGTTTTTATAGTTTCTTATAAATGCACAATTACTTCAAGTACTAAAAATTATTTTATTTTCTTTACTAGGATCAACTGTAATTTGCACTGATATGAGCTTACTTTGAAATAAACGCTAAGATATTTCAATGGAGTAAATACGTAAAGCTGCAGTTGCTATTATACTTTTCTTTTGATTATTAGGTTTATAAGTTGAGCACCAATTGCAGATTTGTTTATTTACTCTGTTGAATCATTAGCGTTCATTATGAAATAATCTCACCTTGGTGTATGTTCCCTCCATTAATGGGAGTAAGTTACAACTCCTACGTGTATATTTAGACAGTGAAAAATTTCTCGTCCGTTTATTTTTAATGCTCTTCTATCCCCTATGTATTTTGTTTAAATAAGGTATATAATTTAATAGTTATAATGTTTTAAGATAAAAATAAAAGTAAATAAAAGTATTTTTTTATCTACAGTACTTTTACCACTCGAAAAGGTGAACAAGTTCGCCATAAAAAGCATTTTCTGAGCTATACAGTGCCACGGTCTTCACGATGAATTCGAACAAACCCATCCACCAATCGGGTGCACTAACTATTTTATAGGTAGATAACACTCGAACTAACTCAATATTCGGCAAGATAGGACGTAGGGAGGTTCATTACCAATAATTGTCGACCAATTCAGAATTCCAAGAATAGAATAGACACTAAAGATAATTAAAATTAGTTGTTGCAATAGAGAAAAAAGTATTTGGACGGTACTCGTTTATTACTTGGATTTTGTGATTGATTGGTACTACCAAACGAGAATCTCGTGCAAATTATTTAACCCCTATTATATTTCAGCTGTAAAAAAATATTCATATACATAAGACAGTAAAAGGAGATTAGTTATTCGAGCGCACATAAATTCAAAATAATTAAGCAAAAATTGGAGAACACGCTAAATAGCTTTATTAACATGGAAAATTAAAGCAGTAGGTAGTTTATCAATCTGAAGATAACCATAAATGGAGTTTGCTAAACGTAAAAACAACTAATGAATTCTGGCTTATTTAAAATAAATTATAAAGGTAACACCTTAATTGTATTGTAACAAAAATTAGAAACCGTAAATGGAAAATTGTAGAATCATCTAGAACGTTTTCTTTATAATAAAATAGATGATGTAATCAGCAAAGACTCATTGCAGTAATTTATGTCGGTCAATTCAATTAGGTCAGCAATGAGTCATAGCATCACATCATTATTATGAGTAAAATTCTCGAATATACTATTCTTATTGTTTCTAGAACTATCTTTCCTATATAAGCAGCGAATTGAGTTCTCTTAGTTTAGTTTTTGTTAAAATCTTGTACTGTTCATTACTGATATAAATATAAATATACATAAATAGAATTATAAATAAATGTTTGCTACTGGTGGATTGTAAAATAAATAATTAAGTATTTAAAATGAATTAGTGTACCTAGTTACTTATAGAATTTAGCGAATATAAATAAACATTGTAAAACAAGTAGCTACTTTCGTTACAGTATGATAACAGTAAATATTCTTGCAGAGCAGTAGTTAACAAAATTTAAGTTAGTGTAAGACGATTTATGAGATATCAAAGTTTAAATCCTTTGTTCAAAAATAACAGATGTATAAGGTTTTCTAATTCACCAAACACTATTAATCAGTTAAAATAAATAGCACAACTGTTTGTAGATAAAGCAGTACTCTTAACTTTAGTTTGTACTGCTAAAATTTCGAAATCTTAAAGTTATACCTGTTTCAAACAATACTTAGAAACCAAAGTTTCAAAAGGTGAATTAGTAGCGATTATATATGCATTTTTAATTATTTAAATCATTAAATAATTAAATAAATTTGGTACACGCACCTACAGTAACATTACAAAGAAAAAGATGAACCAGTAATGTATTTAAATAAATTACAAATGTGAATTTAAATATTAATTAAGTTGTCAATTTTCCATTTCAAGTCTTTACATTTAAAGTTTTAAATCTTCACAGAACGTTATGTACTTTAAACCATTTATCTTCGAATTATTGGTTTCGAAGTAATGACGTAGGAACTTCAATGACGTAGGTAAGTTCTAAACGCTCACCTCAAGAACCCCAAAAGTATATAAAATTTTGCTTGCTATTTGCTGAATTCCTCCAAAAATTATAAAGAAAGCTTAATTGTGGAGTTTACTCCAACGCGTAGAAACGGAGCCAAAATTTTTTTTAACAGGCTGGAAATGACAGATAGCACCTTGCTAAAGATAATAAAAAGTGCAGCGCAGACGGTGAATTTCAAGTCCATACCTATAAAAAACACAAGAGCTATCCAACCATTAAGTGCGGAAATTATGTATTTCCTAAGCGATTACATAATAGCACGTATAATTGTATCCCGAAGTAGGACGCTAAAATACAAGAAAACTTGTTATTCACTGTTCTCCGAAAGACAAACAATATTTGCCTATGCGACGCATAGCGCACAAAACAGAGAGAATTACCCCAAAAATACTAACTAAAGCGTCAGCCAAAAATTAAAAATATCTAACCCACAAGTGACAGCTATCACTTAATGCAGACAAATGCGTTGCCAAAAATTGATATTAGAATGACTTTCTAATAATCGAGATTAGTCGACCTAGTCCGAACTCACAATAGACGTTAAATCTTTAACGCTTGTCGAAAATGAAAGTGTAACATTCAAATAAACGGCAATTCAAAAAAAAATTATTAAACAACCCAAATATATACTTACCAGTGTCGTATTCCATGGGTTTAATTTCACAGATAAATTAAATTATAAATCCGGAAACGACTAAATTTACGTATCCTAAAGAGTTATTAAAGACTCTAAGGAATATACATCAGATATACGTGGCCGTATCGAAATGTTTTATACGGAGTAGTGAATTTAGACGTATTTCCTAAAGTAAACGTTACAACAGAAGTTATAGGCAAAATATGAAAAACTGTGAATATTTGGGGTTAAATTTATCCTTTAAACGCGCATTGCAGTCGATAAAAAAGTGTGTGCCTTATATCAATGCTATTTACAGCATATATAAAAGAACAACAGTAAAATGCGCGGTGTCGGTAAGGTAGTTACCTTATTAGTTAAAGATGCAAGCCGGATTTGATTGAAACAACCTCTTACATGTGCTCCATGTCGACATGAAACACCATCATGGGGTTTGCCTTGAGCAACACCATCTCCTTTTTTAAAACATATACTACATTTTAAATGTCAATTCTTTATTCAAAATTCGTTGATTAGAGTAGGCTGTAAGTATTCATAGGAATTTTGTCTGTTTAACAAGAAGGCGAATACGCTACCCTACAACTTTAGTAAGCGCACTATGTTAAATAATCATAAAATATGAAAAGAAATTACTGAATTGCAAGTATTATATATTTTGTATAAAAATACAAATAAAAGCTGCTTTTGAAAAAAATTATGGTTTTCTGAACATCCCTTGTAAAGATGTTTATAGTATAATTAATAGCAGCTTACAAAGAAATGGACGATTTTGTGTAAAACTAGCCAATTAGAAAACTTTATAATTATCGACTGACTATTTATTTTCATCCGTAGAAATTCACTTTCTCGTAGAGTACACCAAAATACAATATTCATAAACCAATTTTCGTGTACAAGTTACATTCCATTCTATGAATACTATAGTTAACCGTAATATGTATTTATTAAAAAGTTTAGGCTGTTAATATTCGAGCAGAATTAGTTTGTAAAGGTACCTTTTCATGAATTCCCTAAACTAATTATGAATAAAAAGTGTGCTGCTTTTTTAGAAAATGTAATATTTCCAACATACCGCATTTATAAAGGAATTTATTCGGTTGCTTTTATGTAGCTTTCTCTCCATTCAACGTTTCTGAATAATACTTAAATCGCGGTTCACATTTTAGCTTCAAAGACATGTGTGTAGGGGATTCAAGGAGTACTAAATTAGCATAAACTGAATTTATTCAAATTCGTATGAATCTAGATTTTCTGAACCGTGTAAATGAACAATGTCAAAGCAATTGAAAGTTCTGCTAACTTTAAACATCTCCGCCCTATTTGGCAATTCATCAAAATTTCCTTGACTAAATCTAATCTAATTTATGCTCTATAAATAGTAATTGGTTTTCATTGGAGCACTGTTACACATGAAAGCAAGAAGTTCCTAACTTTCTAAGATGAACATTAATTTCAAATGTTAAAGTTTTGCAGTAGAAGCTTAAATTAACAATAACAATGAAATGTAATGTGATAACGAAATAAGTCTAATCATATGCGTGATTGGTAAAGCATTTAAGCGTATTGTTCTGAAAGCTAAGTTATAAAGAATGGTTTGTTAAAGCTTTAAAGCACAAGTTAACTGCAAAAGAAATTCAGTACCTACTGTTACAGCATTAAATAATACTTCCAAATTTGATGCAAACGTCACCTGCTTAATCTATGCCAACACATGTTGCGCCTGTAAATAATATTTCTTTATAATATTTGCTACAGTACTTATTCTTAATTTCTCTCTATTTACTGTATCATAAAGAACCTTTCAGATTCCATAAAAATTAACAATAACTTTGAATTTCGCAATTATTAAGTATTTATTTTATTTATATCAGTTATAACATAGTGTTTACTGATTCCTGAGGGAGGCATTATGACCGATACGACTTGTATGAGAATGTTTTGATTGAGAGAAGCAAAGGATCGGTTTCTTAAAGGAGCCTATGCGAAAAACTTTTCCACTTCAATGAAAATTACCAAACATATTACCGTCGTTGATACTGGAATATATTGTATGTCAGAAATAAGTAAATCTTAAATTAGAAGCCATCAGCGCCTTTCTATGGCATGTCTATTTATTAATAACGTTGCACATATGGACGAGTTTTAGTTTACATCAATATTTAAGAACTATTGTGACATATTACACATTTCAATACAAGTTATAGTTATTTTTAGGTGTCATAAGATATTTTGAATTTACAGTAAATACTCTAAGGTAAAGAAAGCATCATATTTTTTAACTTCAATTAAATACTAAATGAAGATTTATTAAGGTTTATATGATGGAATTCTTCACTAGAGTGACAACTGTGCTTCATATTGTTGTGAAATTCGTGAAAATCTGGTTCTAACACTGACTTTAGTTCTTGGAGATGTACAAACTTATATTTTCAATTTGGCGTGGTGATAAATATAAAGGTTGATAGCGAAATATAGTTCTTCTAGATGGTTCTCGAGGAAGTTCATACCAAAGATCAGAAAATTAACTTTATATACTTGAAGAATCCCAAAATAATTACAAATCTGTAATAAACGAATTAAGGTCTTTAGTGGGCATCCCTCACAGCGATTCCTTACTGGAAAATATTATTGAGGAAATGGATGATAGGCCTCTTACAAAACGTAATATCATATTATTTGATTTAATTGAATCTAAAGCAGCAGGTGTTCAATAAAGAATTGATGATGACTTTATCGAAGTTAAGAATATTCTTCCTTCTCGTAACATTATATGTGCTCCTATTAAAGTTTTACGTTTGGGCATTCAAAGATTGAACAAACCAAGGCCGTTAAAAATGGTGTTTAAATTGGATGAGGAAGCATTAAATGTTCTCAAAAGCAACTCCTGTAACATTAATTCAACTCACATTTTTATGGCTGATCGTAATAATAAACAGATAGCTTATTTCAATAAAATAAGAACTGAGATAGAAGAGCGCAAATCTAACAGTGATGGCAATAACTTAACCATAAAATTTAAAAATAATGTAGCATACATACATTCTTCCTCTCCTAAATATAGGATCTCAAAATTTATTATCAAAATTGTTAGGGGGATGCGTACTAAGCTCAAACAATTTTTGTTAAATGTTAACAGTTGTGATGATGATGATGTTATTGTTTTATGCGAAACCTGGTTACCTTCCGAAATTACTAATGAGTAGTTAAGGCTTGATAATTACACTATTTTTAGATATGATAGGACACATTCTTATAGCTGTGAAAAAAATTATTCACGGCTGCACTCATTGACAGTTCAATCACTATTGAATAACTTTTTATCTCAATAAATTGTAACAAAACAAAATATATTTTTGGTGCAGTGTATATACCACCTAATTCTGGCCTGGAAATTTATATTGAACATAGTAATACTCTTGAATATTTGTGTAGTACTTACAAAAGTAATAAATTTGTAATCCGCGGTGATTACAATTTGCCTCATCTTAAATGGCCTTTGAATGATAACCGTGCAGCATTTATACTGGATACTTTCAATCTCTGTAATTTGCATCAAATAAATGCCATTGCAAATCCTGGAGGTGTATTACTTGATCTCATCTTTTCTCACCTCAATGAGATAAATATATCGGTTGCTGATAATAATCTACAGCCTTCTTCTGTACATCATGTACCTTACGAACTTTCTATCCCTTCTTCTTATAATATGTTGTATACAAAAGGAAAAGTTTATTTGTACAGACTAGCTGATTAGAATTCTGCCGATTATTACTTTAACTCGATCAACTGGGACTCATTGCTAAGTTCACTAGATGTATACTGTGCGACTCATGCTTTTTATAATATTATCTATACAGCCATCGACTTGTTCGTTCCAACTAAATATGTATCAATAAATTGAATACTTATCCGAAATGGTTTGATGATAAATTTAAGCATATTATTATAAAGAAAAAACAAGCTCATGAAAGGTAAACGTGAAATTGAGTACCATTTAGCTTTTACTGACTTACGTTACAAATGCAAAGAATTGAGCAATAAACTTCATTATCGATATTTACAATCTATGGAAGCAGACAAAGTCAAATCTCAATGCCTTTTGGAGATATGTGAAAGATGTCACTAAAACCAATACTTATTCTAGTTCCATGACTTATAATGGTGTCAATTCTGAAGATGGAGTTGTAATCGCCAACCTTTTCGCTGAATATTTTTCGTCCATGTATGTTGAATTTAATTCCAAGTCATCAACCCATGTAGACATGAATGTTTTTTCTTTTGAATATAATCATGGCTCTATCTTTAAACTTACAGTTTCGAAAGAAGAGACTTTTAACGAGATTTTAAATTTAAAACCTGACTTTTCCGTTGTCCCTGATAGTGTACCAAATTATTTTATAATAAATTGCATCTACCCTTTATGTACTCCTATTTTTATACTATACTCTATATCGATCTTATCTAGTACTTCTCCCAAAATCTGGAAAACAAGTTTTATTAGGGTGATACATAAATCTGGCCACCCCAACCTTGTTACCAATTATCGTGGTATAAGCATCCAATCAGTGCTTGTAAAACTATTAGAAAAAATTGTGGCTAAACAAATGTCTTGGTATACGAATTCTTTAATAACACCACACCAACATAGATTTCTCCCTAACCGTTGCACAATATCTAATCTGCTAGTTTACAAGAAATTTCTGTCTAGTACCGTCAATGCAAATAAACAAATTGATTCTGTTTACATGGATTTTTCTAAAGCATTCGACAGAATTAATCATCCTATGCTTATTTCCAAGTTAAAATGTCTTGGTTTTGCTAACAATTGTCTACATTGGATTAAACCTTTTCTTCTAGGGAGACAACAAGTTGTGCGTATAAAAAATTTTCAGTCTGCTCCAAGTTCAGTTACTTCTGGCGTTCCTCAAGGATCTCATTGCGGCCTAATCCTGTTTTTAATATTTATCAATGGCATTGTTAATGTAATTAAACACTGCCACTATCTGCTTTATGCTGATGATTTGAAGATTTTTAAAAGTATCGAATCTGAGCAGGATTGTGTTACGTTACAACAAGACATTAATAATAT
>JAHWXV010372775.1:0-14042 GCA_024586415.1 Phrixothrix hirtus | reverse complement strand
ATGACAGTTACCGTTGTTCTTACACTGCATCAGTCTACAAACCCACCAAGTTTCATTTAAATCGGCGTGGGACACTTCCCTGTGTTCCCTTGTTAGTGTAGTCTTAAGATATTACACAAGCAGTTATTAACAATTACTTAATAACAAACCAATCGCAAATAAAATTACCAATAAGAGACCCAATAAACTTTATAATAGGCTAGGAACTGTGTATTGATATGTTAGAGTATAATCCATGTTTGGTGTACTTTAATTGTCTTGTTTGCGTGTAGGGAGTATTTCCAGTTTTTGACGATGTGATTGAGTCATTGTGCGTGTTTGGTGAATTTATACCCTTGTAGTCGGTACACACGTGGTGTAAAGGTAGGCTGCAAAGACCTCTCTTCCGTAATTGTAATTAATGCAGTGTATACTAAACAATCAATTGTATGGAAACGCTATTGCAGCTTTGACTTAGTTACTCGGCACTGGTAAGTGTAAATGGCATCTAATTATAACGGTTTACTGTCGTTAGGGATATTGTTTATAAGAATAAATTGTTATAATTTGAATCTCTACGAAAACCAGTCTATTGAAACTATCAAATGGGTGTCTTCTGACTTTAAATAACATCTGATATACTTTTATATGTTTCGACTGTTTTCTTAGTATTAGGCGCATTAAAGGGGTAAATTTTAAAATTTTAGTTTTTGATATTTTTATTGGCCTAAAACTTGTACGCTTGGCTAAGTCGAGTTTTAAGACTAATCCCCGGCTGATTGTATAATTTGTTCAGCTATTATTTAAATAACAGGCTTCATAATTCTTATGAGTTCTAACTATTCCATTTATTTTAATAAGGATATTATGCTTGTTTAACAGCATTTATTTGTTATACACGATTTGTTTAAAACGAAGGCCGACATTGTTTCCTCATTAACAAGGTATAATTCCTCTAACTCTGGTATCGTGATATTCTTTGTTTTGTTATCATCTATTTCAATGGAATCGCGGTAATCGAAGCATGTGGCTGTCTGGATGCTCGCTTTCGTTTTAGATCCTTGAAATAATGTATTTTATGTAATGGATCTTTAAGAAAATTATGCACTACTTGTTTAAACAATTTCCAAGTGTTAATGTCTAATTTCCTTCCATCTCAATTAATAGAATTAGTTCTTATATATTAATATCTTGCAGTAATTTGCATTATGTATTTCAAACAATTCTAATATCCTTATTCAATGGTATATTTATTTATAATAATTGTTTAAAACAAAAGGGGATGAAAATAATTCTTCTCCGAAAATGTACTGCACGTTTTAAAGTTTAACGTGTTAACACTTCGATCGTAATTAAAAGGTTAGCTGTCACATAATTAAATAATTAAAAATGTTGCAATTAAGCTTGCAAGTCGGTAACACATTTTAACTTTACTAACTGTGAAGCGAAACTCGCCTTCGTTTCACTAGCGCTTTCCCGGGAAGAAATGCAACTTTGTACATTACTCTCGTGGCAAATGTTAGAGTTCTTTCATGCTTTTCCAGTATTTAAATTGTCTTCACTTATCTTAAAAATTCAATATATCGGGCTCATACTCTAATTCATTTTGGTTTGTGTATAGCTTTTGTTTTAAAAGTGTTAGTGCTATAATTTAGCAGTTTTAAGAAATCATTGCTTCACACATAAATTGTAACATCGTTTTAAAATGTTTCTTGAAAATAAGCATCTAGAAGTATTTTAATCTTGCTGGTGTTTATAGAATAATTATGTATTGTTCCGTCCTAGTAAAATTTCTAGTAGCTAACCGCTTCTTTTCTTACGGCATAAACGTTTCTATTATGCCGGTTTCTCCCAAAAGGGTTTGAATCTGGCGTAGATAAGATTTATAGGTTTCGTTTACTGCGTGGCCTCGGATTTGGTGATCATCTCGTTTAACATATATTTTTTATTGAAGTAATATTAAAAACGTTTTGGTTCGGCACAGATCCTTATAGAGTCAAAGCCAAAACTTGGACATGTTGGAGTTCTCCTTACATTTGATTTATTAATACCGTAAATATAAAACGTATTAAGTGTGTCCTTGGTTAAGTTTTCCCTGAATGAGGATTTGATATTGGGTACTAACCATCGACACAGGCGTTGGAGACAAAGGAAAATTTTGGGTGAATTCAGTATTATAGGAAGTGGAGTTGCCCTAATCCTAATCAATAATATTTGTAAGTCCCGTATAGGGTCACATATTAAAATATCTTTTACTCGGTATTATATTTATCCCTCACAGAACCATTAGACCTACCATTGAATCCATCTTTGATCTTGTTACATTTTGATAAAAATATATATTATATTCAAATGTAGGTGTTATATCGGAGATATGATATAATATACTATAACAAACTATCTGATGAAATATTTATCACTATCTATTCGCAGTTTTCTCCAAGAGTGTTGCTAAAATTTCAAATTTATTTAGAAACTTTTCTTAAACTAAGAAATTCTGGAATATAAAATTATCATATAGCGTTTACGATCTTTAAACAGACTTGGAAGAAGTTCAAGCCTTTTAGTCATCTTCAGAATTATGAATTTTTTTATTTTAAAATACTTAAGAGCTACAATAAAAATTAAATTACTGCAACTTGTTTTAAAAATGATAAAATACTTATAGCTTACAAAAATCTGCTAACCTCACGGATACGCATGAGTGAGAAGTTGTCTGACGTAGTTGTTAGTGATGTACATAGTATAAGATTTTGAAGCATATTTCTTGTTTTTATTGTATTTTTCAGATATTTCATGGTAGATTTGAACTAGCTGTAGTATTAGAATAATTTTTTATCAATACTGAATTTTTATAGTTATAAATAAGGGTGCGGTATATATTAATTGGAATTTGAATGCTAGTCTTCGATTTCAAATGCGCCTAAAGTGCTCTAAAGCTATATTAGTTGTGTTTAGAGAAAATTTCTCAATATAGAGTGAATTGACTAAGAAATTTTTCTGTTTTCAAAATATTCTTTTACTAAAATGATAAGTAGGTAATCATTAAGTTACTTTCCTGCTATTAATAAATTCTTTCAGCTCGTTTATAGAATTACGGTAACGAAGTACAGATTACTCGATAACTAACCTTAGGACAAGCTTGTTCTTTACTAATTATTTCCTAGATCTGGTTAGTTTAATTATCAAATAAATTACTTTAATATTTGTTAGGTTTTTATTGTTTTGTAAAAAATTATAAGAATAAACTTTATTAATTATTACATGTCTCTTGCTACAAATTATCATCTGAAAATTTCAATATCAAAGAAGTGTCCTAAAATTGACATGGCAATTATCAAACCTTTAATATAATTATTTGAATATAAATAATTTTTATGTTCTATTCTAGATTCTAATTACTTATACGGATTAATATACAATAAATGGAAATATTCAAATTAGAATTAAGCAAATTAAAATCAGGTAAGTTATAAACCGAAGGATATATCATTTCCCTAGTAAATGAATTTAAGCTAAAACAAGGAATAGGCTGCAAAACCATAAGTTTACATAATACATCACCAACAACTTATCCCGTCTAACAGCTTCTCATTCGTACGTACCTATGAGGTTAACAGATTTTTTTAAAGTGTAAGTGTTTTACCATTTTTAAAAAGAAATTGCAATAATTTAATCTTTATTATAGCTTATACGCATTTTATTATAAAAAATTATACCATATTAAAGATGATTAAGAAGATTTAACTTCATTCAAGCTTTCAATATAAATCGAAAACGTTATGTGATAATTTTATGTTCCAGACTTTTCTATTTTAATATACATTTTTAAGTCAATTTTAAATTGCAACACCACTCATCTACAAGTTTTGTTGCGTTCGCAAATGCACCGCCACTCTCTCTCGCTTTCTCTCTCTCCCTATCTCTCCCTCTCTCTCGCCCTCTCTCTCTCTGGGCCTTTAAGCGACTCATCTTTAAACAATAGTTTCCTCTAGTTCACGCCAGTCCAATTTTGATAATATCTGGCAAATTGTACACTAACTACTCGATGCTGTCTTGGGAGTTGTGGTTCTGTAGCTGCTATGTAGGAAGTTCCGCTTTCTACAAATTTATTGGAATCATTCCTTCAAAACTGTCCTATGATTTCCATAGGTTGCGTGGCTGCTTTGAACACTCTGGATACCTTCATTGACATTAAAATTGTCTATTCAATATACTAGAAAGAAAATGTATGTTTCATAGTTAAACACAGACAATACATTATTTATGCCTATGAAAATGGCACCACAAACTTTTTAAATTCCTCAGCTATCGCTTTAACAAGAGCATTTGCTTTAAAGTAAATGAATTATAATTTCCTTCTATTTAAAATCACAAGTTTAAATCATTTATAAACTTACATTAAGTTTACTTAACTGTTATGCGATTATGATGGTTATAAGATCAGGACGTTAAAATGTGGAAAACAGGTATGAATGTGGTATAAAAGATCCTTTGAGCGCGGTGCTTATTAATATTTAGATATTGATACCATGCAGCCTTATAATTAATTTAATGAATAGTGACTTTATAAAAGACGTTTAGAAAGCAGTTAAATCACCAATGCTTAGTATTAAATCAAATAAATTTATACTTAATTGCCTTTTTGAGGGAGCAATCTCGTGTGCTTTTGATTTAATCGATAATACCAGTTTTTGTCAAAATATTTCTTCGTAGTAACTATATCAGAACGAACACCTAGCAGAATTACGAACCCAAGGCGATAGATTTTGTTCAACGAATTTGTCCTATTATTATTACCTAAAGGCACTATCTAATCTTCAGTTTCAGATAAACCAGGCCACCTCATTCGAAAATGCAAATACTGCTTTTAAGTACACGGAAAGTGGGGTTATGTTATGATATGTAATGACAGAGCCATCTATTATTATAGCAATGATGTAACCCATAACAGTGTCACAGTCTACTTCTATACAAAACGTGTAGTTTGAATACTAAGTAAATAGAAATACGCATAAGTGAAAACTATATAAGTGTAAATTTCTAACAATATGAAAACTTGAAAGGCTAGTCGCCATAAAAATGGCATAAACTAACAAAAGTTTAGCTAAGCGTACAAAGATTTCCATTTTTAGATAGCGCGCCAAAGCCACTCTTTTCAGAGATCTTTAATATGACATAGATTAGGCCGCACAATACGAAAATGAAAATCCTGCTTTTACGTACTTGGCAAATGAACCATAAATTTTGAAGCCGTGATATTTTTACAGCTATAAGACGTAATAGTGGGATACTTATGTTCCAAAAGTTTTGAAAATATCTCTAGGTGTAAACTGTGATTTGGGGCGGCTCCACCAGGGACTACGCAAATTTGCCAAAAGGTCACTTTTTTTTCAGATGGAATCACTACATTCTTATCATCTTTATCATATAAGATAATGAAGAATTTAATATGTTTTGAATTCATCTTACGTATACCTACAACCATTTTCAGCAGCTTTTGGGTCATGGACACGCTTTTGCCGCCTCCTGATTTTTGTCATTGTAAACGGATAGTTGACGCCATAAAAAATAGCAGGGTATTTTCTCGTTTATGTATTGCAAAAGATGTTCAATATTAAACCTCTATAAACATTTAAAAATTCTTAATCTAACTCTTTGGATGGTGGCTTTTTTTAACCCCTGTGAGATCAAAATTGCAAGAGTTAATAATGCGAGCTCGTAGCTCATCCACGTTTTGCAACAGAGTGTTGTATACCTCTGCTTTAAGTTTTCCACACAAATAAAGATCTAATTCTATTAGATTTGGTGATCTTAGTGGCTATTTACAAGGCTAAAGACGGCAAATCCCTTGACCCTTGGCTAAAGTTATCATTGTAGTGGTCTGGGGCACCTTTCAATTGGAACCAACACGTAGCCAACTGTGTCAAGGGAAAATGTCCAAGAAATACTTAAAGTTGATATCTTAAAGTGCCGTTAGTATTTTTGACCAGTTAAATTTTCGTCGTACATATAATAAGAACATTTATTGTCCTTTATCATAGAGAATACATTGGGACTACATTTTTACTGAAGGTTTCGTTATTGTGTTGGACTAGCGTTCTCTGTGGTCCAAACGTGTAGAGAAAATGTACACGTTTGGACGTTCAATCAAAATGTAGTCCCAACTATAAATACCTTTACAGCTAAATTTGAATTCATTGGACTGATTTACTTTTTCTAAAAAGTTCGGGTGTTTATAACAAACACATAACAATACTTTTGAGTACGGAGGAAACCTGCCCATAACCTAAAATCCGCTGAGGATAGGTATAGGAATACCTGATATGAATTGAAACCTTATTAAATTCTTCATAATTTGATATAATAAAAATGTAGTGGTTTTATTTAAAAATAACCTTTTTTTTTTTGGAAAACTTATGCAGTCCGTGCAGGGGCCCTAACTTAATCTGCTACACCAACAGATTATTCAAAATTTTTTGTCGTCACGCGTTAGAGCTATAAAGATATCATGGCTGCAAAAAGTATGATTCTCGAGATATCTATTTTTCAGTGGAATGCGATTTCGTCCTTCGGAAGAATATAAAAGTTATCCTAAAAGTACAAACGTTAAGGGATTAAAAACTAGCAAACTTACTTGAATTTTTACGCTGAATCAGAATATGGTAAACATTTGGAACGTCATATTTAAAATATTGAAGTTGGTAGCTACTTCCGGTATTTTAACGAGAGCTGGCGTCTTAAAACTATCTTTTGTCGAACGACAATACAGCAGCAGATACCCACGGAAAATATGTTTTTACTATCATTTTCATTTAATTTTAACCTACTACGACCTTGGGACACCCAATATACCCTCCCCAGTAACCACTCATAGAGCTTGAATTACTTAGAAGTTATAGACCAAATAAATGGTGTATATTAGCACACCTTCAATTTTCACAGTATGACTTAAATAATAATTGGTGCAATAAATGCTTTTAATTCATCAATTATTGTATATATTGCCCAATTTTAAAGAAAATACTGAGGAATTAACTATTATGCGGGTAGACCCAAAAAGAATGCGAGATGCTAACAACTAGAGACAACGATGCAAGCATGGGAGGGGGGTGTTTAGTTTATCAGTAAGCGTGGAACAAGTTAGTATTGGTGTGCGTTACAGTAGAATAGTTATCGCGATGACTGAGCAAATTCCCGAAGTGATTAACCAGCACCGACGCATTAAAGTGAACAAAATCGTGACAATAACGGATATAGGTTATAGCAGCGTACTGTTGACTAACTAGAAATTCGTGGATTTAGTGAACTATGGGTATTTTGTGTTGCTTGCATAACATCAAAGTTCGTGTAGAAATCTATCAAAGGGTGTTACACTGGATATAAATAACGCGAGATATTAAAATTGGATGGTCACATGCGATGAAACATTGGTGCATTCTTGCACTTCTGCGATAAAGAAAGCATGTATTGAATTTACGATGCGAACATCGACCAACAAAAGCGAAATCCCAATATTCTGCGGAAAAAGTGCTGTGTACAGTTTGACATCACATCAATAATGGCTCGAATGTACTGGCAACTTACACAATGTCCACCGTGTAGCTCTAACTTGTCTCCCTGCGATTATGATTTGCTCGGCTCTCTTAAAGAACAGTTAGGATGACATCGCTATAAAATCAGCAATGCAGTTGAGGAAACCTTGTTAAATTATCTCCACATACGACCTAAAACGCTTTATCACAATACAGTAGATACCAGTTTGTTTATTACGTAACTGTAGGTTAAATCGCATTCATAATAGATCTGCCTCTTAATTAGGTTATGCGATATCGTTTATACAAGAAGTTAAATATAGTATTACATAGTCGTGTCTTATTTAATTGATTTACTATCAATGTTGGGTGAGACGAGTGGTATGTTTTTTATCTCTAGGGGGCAACGCCCACACAATAACAGTATTCGGTAGCTTGATATTTTAGTGACACTTTTAGCTGTTACGTGAAGGATTAGCTTAGGTGTTTAAAACCATTTTGTTTTCTGGAAGAAATATGACAATGTCAATTTAAAAATTAATTTATTTGAATAGGATGATAATTTGAAAGTTAATTATCCGACAAAGAAGAATAACTAAATCTAAAATAACTAAATTAATATTAAATTTATTTGGGTTAAAATATTCAGTTATTATCGATGGAATCAATTTCTGTAAAGCTTATAAATATTGAATTAATTGTGTACACTTATCCTACTATGAAGATAATTATGCTTAGCTTAAGTAAAGGTTTTCTACCTGTATTTATCGAAGCCATGAAAATAGATATTTACAACCTTTGCTTAAGCTAACATAATTATGTTTGTTATTACTAAATAAATTTCAAATGAATGTCCTTTAAACTTAACTGGTTTACTAATTAAATACCAGCGGTTCGTGTTCGCGGATAATGATAAGTATTCGAGAACTATCCTTTTCGTTGTCTTATGGCTGATTTTGTCAGGTGATTTAGAGGACCAATCTGAATTTCTTACAACACTCGGTGTAGTTTTATTAATTTCTTCGAATTACGTATTTGACGAATTCCCCAACTCGTGCTAATTCTATTGCAATTCTTTTACTGTAATGTATTTGCAGGGACTTACTGGTGAACTTGTTTATTGATCAATGCATTATAAACATTTATGGTAGATGAGGAAAAGACCTGGGTTTTACTTGAATTTAGGTTTATATAACTTTCGGGAATTCTCATGGTCCAATGGGGTTTTTGGTTATTTGAATTTCAGCCAATGTCTGTGAACTAAAGCCAGTTTCTCGATTCGCACGTAGGCCGTTTCAAATTTATATGTATGCGTCTTTTTGTGAGTTTCGGGTTTGAATTGCTACTTTACATGTCTATGCGGCAAGTTTGCTAAATTTTCCGCTTCTCTAAATTATACTGTATATAGACATGGTCACGTAAATTTATATTACCTGCTCATCTTTTGCTTTTAACAAATCTGTCGCTGCTTAGTAATCTTACAACTTATTCTAAATGGTTAAGACTAAATTTATGTTTGGTTATAGCACATTATCGGTATCTAAGACATGTTGATGTGAATTATAATTTCGATTATTGATGGCACCCACGATAGCAAATATTTATACGTTTTATTGTTGTACTCCTAATAAAATTTTTAAAATGGTTTACGTTTATCAAATATTATTTGTTTTAGAAAAAAATACCAAATATTTGATTTATATACTACAGTAATTTGTAAACATAAAAATGGGTATCTGAGTATGAAAACTTATGCAAAGTTATACTGCCTAGATTTCTTTCGAGTTTATGTGTATTTATATATAGATATCTATTAGTTATAAATAAGATGTCCCCATTAACGTTATTGATATGACTAGTTGATTGGTTCTTAATTAAAATAGTAGTTAATAAATAACATAGTCATAGTTTTGGCAGGTTTATTTACGCATTTACGCATTTATAATATATAATAAAAGCCGTAATCATACGTATAATGCTACGGAATCTTATAGAGAGGGTATCTCTGCATATAATGACCAAAGGGAACTATGCTTATCTTTGCATCGAAGGCGTTATGTCATTTCAAGGTAATCACTGTCGATTACGTGAAATGACCTTAAAATTGTCAGTACATTTAAAGTGTGTAATTTCTGATTCGACTTATATTATAATTTTCTTCTGCCTGGTCGATGTAACTATGGCTATGTAGAATATTCTAAGTATGCATTATCTTTCATAAATTAGTGTTTGAACCGTATTAAATAGAACGCCAAATGTTGAAATGTAAAAGCATATTCTTTGTTAATACATTCAAATTTATTCAAGAATAAAGTTTATTGTGCCACCGAGTTCCATGATTATTTCACATGGAAAATGTAGAATATACTATACTTAACTTAAATGCGTAAAGAAATTTTACAGCATTTTTTTATGTAATTTCTAGTACGGCCGTGCGGGGTTGCTGCTCGTGGTTAAGCTCAGTTAAGGAGCGTAGAACTCATACTCAACGCACAGCTATGCGTTAAAATACAATAACATATGCAGTGCATCAATATAAATCAAATTAATTAATTTTAACTATAAATAATAATTTGATAAACATAATTTACTAAATACGTGCTTTATTAACGCCAAAACCTAAATATTGAATTCTAGATTAGAAGATACTGTTACAAAAGATCAGATATTAATATAAAATATTATAACAATTATTATACAGTTTACTTCTTCTAAAACGAGAGGCTAAAGGACGAAGCACATTATCTCCTTATAAGCAGATCTCGCTATTACAGAACCCACAAAAAAATTCCTTGCTCACATATTTATTAGGTAACTCTTTTAGTAGCTACAACACAAGTTTAAAACACCTAAATAACTTACAAAAGTGTGTCCAGTAGGTTACATAATATTACACTTGTATGTACAGTAGGTACCGCATTATGCTATCGCGGATAACTTATTGCTCGGAAATTGTTATCTATTTCTAATGCGCCCGGATATTTGTATTACTTTAATATGTAAAATTGCGATTCTTGTTTATTTTCATCAAAAACTACTATTATTGTTATTACTTTTGAATATTTAAATCATAAACTGCATGGTCATCGAATTCTAACGTTAGGTCAATATGACTAACTTATAATAATGGATATCATTTGTAAATTAAGTTCCTTGAAATTATGTACGTATGTGGTACAGATAAACTTCTACAAAATGTCATTTAATTTAGGTAAATCATAACAAAACCATAAAATGTATTTAACGGAAAAAATAACTTTTAAGAAATGTTCATCTTACTTTAAAAATCATAAATACATCGCGTTTGCAAGTTTTAATAGAAACTGGTATTACGTATCATAAATAAAATAGGGATTTCATTTCACAGACGTGTTAGTTCCAACGTCCCTAACGGTAATTAATTGTTTATGATTACATTTTAAATTTCTCAACTGTATCTTCAGAACGAAAGGTTAATAAAATTGGATACTAACACTAGATTAATCATAAAATCTTTTTTGGAATTGTGCTGTGCATATAAATGGCACAAATTAATAAAAATCGGAATATTCTTGAAATAATAGTGAATAGCATAATTTCGAACTTGTGTGTTGTTTCGTCTACGCGGCGTCAAACAGAAATGCATATGTATGTATAATTTTCGGATGAATCCATCCGCTAACTTTCAACTTGGGCTTCTTGAAATATACATACGTATGTATAATTTTACCTTCAACAACATATCGAAAAAAATCGGATCTCGTTCATTCTTCTTCACTATAACCGAATAGAGCTTGTTATAGAGAGATTACTTATAAAAATTGTAATATGAAGTTCAGGGGACATTCAAAATTCCTCGTTATAACTGAAAACTCGTTGTAAATGGGTTCGATGTAGCTAGTCCACTGTATTATACGAGGTGAGGCCGATATTAAAGGTACTAGAGAAAATTTCATGAGCATCGTTATTTACAGAAAATATTTAGCTATCACAAAAAACTACATATTTTAAATACTTTTTCAACGTAATTACCGTAAACGTTAAGACATTTATCCCAGTGCGATACCATTTTAAACATCCCTTCACGGCAGTACTGCTTATCTAATTGATTGAAATACTCTACAACGGTGGCTTGTAATTCGTATTGATCTGCAAAACGTTTCCTTGCTAAAAATTCCTTAATGAGGAGGATATTGCAAGACTTCCCAATTCCATTGTGACAACCACAGTTGTGTTTGATTCGAAGTGTGGGGCCTTGCACCGTCGTACAAAGGTTCGATCCCTTCACTTAATAGTCGCGGCCATTTTCTTTTAAAGGTCATTTGCAAATTCTGAAGATCTTCATAATATCTTTCACTGTTAATGGTAATGCGCAATTCAGTCAATTCACACAGAAGTAGGCTTGCACTATCCCAGAATACTGTGACCAAGTTTTGAATTTTTTGTGAATTGGGGAAGCTGGATATTTCCACATCATGGATTGGTTTTTATCTCGCCAGTGAATCCATAAACCTAGGTTTCATCTCTTGCAATGATGCTTTCAATGAAATAATCCCATTCCTGCTGATATCAGGTGAGATCTTGAAGTGAAGCACCCATTCCTTCGTTTTCGTGGTCGTCGAACACTTTCGGTACCCAACGGGTCAACACTTTATGGATGTTTAAGTGACTTATGATTTCATGGACGTACCTTTTAGGTATACTAGTTATTTCAGCAATTTCATGAATTTTAACGTGACGATCTATCGTGATGGAACCTTCGACAACTGTACAGTTTTCATCCGTGTCTGAAGTCCTGGGCCAGCCCCTTTTGATTTCCGGATCATTGTTTAGTTCTTTTAGCCCATTTTGAAATTTTTTGTACCAAACGGAGACTTCCTTTCGGCTTAAAACGTTAGCACCATAAACCCATAACCCCTTCGGCCTGCAAAAATCTGATAACTACACGCACTTCAAACTTGGAATATTCCACGATTGCATACGCTATGTGTACTTGCTTTTAAAATAATAAATTGCCGTTTGAACAAAACAACACTACGCACTATTCAAGTGCACAAATGACAATGTTAGATTATGCATATTAAGTCAATATTGCATATGCGCTGTTTATTCCAAAACCACACATACCTATAGTATCAGACTCCCCACGTAATAAGAGTATTTGATAATAATTAATAACCATTGTAATAGTATAATAATTATTATAGGATGTGTTAAAGAAACATTGCTTCTTGTAAAAGCTACATGATTTGAAAATTTATATTTTGCATTCACGCGTTGCTCATCTATATTAATCGTTACTAAGTTACGTTTCCAGTTATTGATATATGAAAAACGTTATGTTCGATTGATGCAGGATAAATGTCACTTCTATTGCATTACAAAACTTAAAATTAATACACCCACTTTTCCTCGAGAAAGAATCCCTAATATTTGATGATAGTACTTTAACGGTTGTTAAATAAACTTATGAAAGTGAATTATGCGAATAAACAAAAACCCACAATTTGGAACCAGGGCCAAAAAACAGTAACTTACCAAATTCACTTTATTTCAAAATCAAACTAAATGTGCTTGCTTGAACTTTAACTTCTATAGCTGCACCAAGTTATTCTCAACTTCAAAGAGAAGAATAAATTACTAAATTGGTCTAATTGTTTGCATATTTATATGTTATTATATAAAAAGATATGAATGCGCTAGGCATTTAATTTAAGACAAATTTATATGTTAGCAAAAATTATACTTTGTTTATTTAATTTTCATCAAAACTAATTTTTAGGTATTTAGTTAATTAATATTCCTTTCTATTGGCCTTAACCAATATCCAAATAAGAAAATGAGCCAGCCCCTATTGGATGAAGTTACAAAATAACTAATTAACAGTTAAACAGCCAAATCTGACGATGTGCTTTACTCTCAATTAATAAATGTAAGGGGGTGATCAATACTTCCACCCGGTATAGAATTACTAGTCTTATGTAAAGTGAATGCAAGCTTGAATAATTCAAGTTTAACTCGAAGGAAATGTCTGTTACGAGTTTTAAGTAACTATTAATATTCTTGGTGCACGTTGAACTGTTAATAACTTGATAACACACAATTTAGTGGAATGGAAAAAACATTGCTCTGTACACGTTTATAGATTTAAAATTGTATTCCATAATAAACGTATTTACAAGCAAGTCAGAATTTATAACCAAGTCAACAATACTATTAAAATGGTCTTAATTTAAACATAAAAGTAGTGTAACTAGTCACCTTCTGGATAGCTTGGTGAGGGGTAAGCGGGGCAGGGGGACACCCTCTCCCCCGCGGGGACGTGTAAAATGCGGGAAATAGTCCCTCCCCTGGTTTTCCACGAGTGAGATGCAGGAGTATGTAAACAGCGAATGCGAGAAGGATGGAATACGAATGTTTGAATAGGCGTGTCCGAGTGTGCAAGTAGTCGTGTCTGTAAAGAAGTAGTTTTTCCGAGGGTTGATTAGAGTGAGCTCGAAGAGTGTGTAGACGGCGAATGCGAGAAGGATGAAATATAGTAAGTAAAAG
>JAHWXV010372769.1:0-11602 GCA_024586415.1 Phrixothrix hirtus | reverse complement strand
TGGCTTACTAATTTTACAACTTATTCTAAGGGTTATAACTAATTTTACGTTTGGATTAAAACACATTTTCGATGTTTAAGAATTTTGATATACTTTTATCCCATTCTTAGACATGTTGATGTGAATTAATATTGTTTTATTGATGGCATCAACACCCTTCAGCTTGATGCGGTGGGTCGGTTGCAGTATCAACTAACTGCCTAGTGTTTCTAGTATACATACCCCACTCGCAACGCGTTAGTGGGATACGGTGAATGGGTCGACGATATAAACCCCAGCAAACCTACAAGACCATTCGACGACGTTTTACATCACCTCACAGACAACATAATAGAGATGGCGATAAACTACCCTGAAGATGCGGGAAACGAAGTCAAAAAAATATTGCAAGAATATGCAAGCTAGAACGTAGCAGCGGAAGCCGCCTGCAAACTTTTAAACGAGGTAATGGAATACTCCTCAGACGCCGCCTCCGACGAAAACGACTTCCAACCAGTAAATAGGAAAAGGAAAGTCCCAGCAAGGAACGCCGACAAGTTCGAAGCGATAAGCAAAGATGCGGAACAAAGACCCCACCAAGGCGGAGCAACATCCCGCCCATGATCCTCAGGCAGGCCGAAAAATGAGCAATGGTCTCAAAATAACTAGCGACCAAAGGCCTAAAAATATTCAAGTCCATAAGTATCCAACTGGGGCTCAAGATATATCCGGATGCAGCAGACGATTACCGAGGCATAACTAAATACCTCACCGAAGAAGGCATCCAGTTTCATACTTAGCTTCTACCAGAAGAGAAACCACTACGTGTCGTAATACGTGGAATACCAATCTTCATCGCGGAGAAAGCCATCCTCCAGGAGCTGAAGGAGATAGAGCTTCCGATGCGGTCGGTGCGAAGAATGCGCAAGGTAGCAGAGAAGATCCCGATGTCTTTGATACTCACAGAACTACCGAAATCACCAGAGGGGAAAAAGATATGCGACGTAAAGACACTATTTAACCTAGTGATAACAATGGAGTCACCACCTAGTGAAAAACAATCAATTCAATGCCACAGGTGCCAAAAGCACGGGAACACACAGCGCAAGTGTAGCGGGTCGCCGGCTTGTGTGAAATGCGGCCAAGGCCACCGAAGCGCAGAGTGGGAAAAGCCGCGCACCACGTCCGCGAAGTGCGCGAACTGCGGTGACAGACACCCTGCTAATTATAGAGGTTTCCCGGAATTCCCCAAACTGAGCAAAACAGTGACACATGCTGTCGCCTCCTACGCAAGTGTGGTAAAGCACAAGCAACCCGCAAATGAAGAGAACCGCGCCTCTGTCGCATTCAACATCAACCAACTTCTCCACGTAAGGAAAATATAGAAAAAGCTACCAAACAAGCAGTCACATTTGCGAAAGGCCTGTCATGCATAATATGCCACCTCCCAGAGAGCCTTGTGGTCTTTGAGCACTAAACCCAAATTCTTCACCCTCAGAAGAAGCAGTATAGCGACACACCACATCCAAGTCAATGGCCTAAATGCCACGGAGGCAAGGAAGCACATTCCGGTACTCCAGTTCTCATTGAAAAGTTAGTTAGTTAGGTACTGTAAGTAATGGTAAGCGTCGTTGGTATAACCTTGGCCCATGTAATTTTTCACTACTGGATGGTTGAAATCAAGCACTGACTTACAATAACGAATGATAAACAAAAGGCAGACAAGTTTACAGATTTAATTTTTATTTGTCTACCGCGGAACCTATTCGAAAGTTAGACTATGCAAACCTTAATTAGAATTAGGCCAACCGCAGACGCTCTGCCAAAATCTGTATCTCAGGTCGTGAAAATGCTGAATCGTGGCATTAAAAAATGATGTCAAATTTCCTGCAGAAAATAAGGACAGAAGTATTGAAAGTTGTTTTAAATCCATGACAACTCAACGGTTTAAAGCGTTGTAATCTATAAATGTGACCACCCTTGATTTAAAGTGTCTTATTACACGTATTTTATTAGTGTAACATTTCTTTTGAATTAATTGAATACATTTTATTTAAAATGTAACTAATTTCCTTATCATCGATAAATTAAAGAAACATTTTTAGAATTATCAACATTATACAAGATAAATATCCAATACTTTTGTATTTCAGTTTACAATATAATAGGATATTATTAAACGCAATGAAATTTGCGAAAACGCTCTTAGAATTGTGTTGGGTATAAGATTTGTGCAGTTAATAGTAGCATTGTTGGTTGCTGGGGGATATGAGTTGGAAATTCAGGAATTTAAATCCTTTCGTCTAAAGTAAACGTAGGTCTGACATATTTAAACTATAACTGCAGGACGTGTCTTAGCGAATCTAAATTGTTAACCATAAAAATGAGTATTCAGTCCAGCCTCTAAGTGATAAAAATTTAAGAAAATATATCGGCAGACAAAACAATTTAATTTAACAGTAAAAAAGCCGGTTTTTGAGAAAATCGCAAAATACTTAAAAATCGTAGGAATAAAGTGACACTTCCGGTCATTAGATTTTAACTAAATTCTTGCCGTCTCGACCGCGGAAGATAAAAAACTGAAATATAACTTTTCATTTTTCTATGATGTACAGTTTTTGAGATATGTTGTTCATAACTAATACTTTTAAGTACTTCCAGTTACTCGATTTTCAAAAATATATCAGAAAAACCGGTTACTCGATTTTCAAAAATATATCAGAAAAACTGCTTAGTTCATATAAAACGGAATTGAGTAGTAAAGAAGCACACTAAATTTTATAAAAATCATTAGGGTCAATTGCAATAAAATCGAAATTGGAATATTCTGAAAATTACAGAAATAATGATTTTAAGCAAATTTTTGATTTTTCACAAAGGTGATTATGACCTGAAATATAAATGTTCATTTGGTTAGAACTTTTAGTTTTATAGGTATTTTATTCATATTTAATGGTAAAAGTACTTCCGGTTACTCGATTTACAGAACATTTTCTGAGAAACTGCCTAGATTATATGAAAGGACATTAAATGTCTAAGACATATAGTAAATTTTAAAATAATTGTTAGAGCTGATTTTGTGCTTTTATGATTTTTCGACCTATTAATTGGATTATTTTTTATTTTAGATATCTGCTGTAGGCCATTGTTTACCGTTCCAAATAATTATAGAAATTTACAAATTTACAAATTTCAGTATATCAGACTTGTTAATTCTTGGAAAAAGGTTTGAATTTTAATGTTTATAGTAAAGCTTTTTACAAATTTAATTTCATTTCATGTTTTGAACAAACTTGTTTGAGAGGAATCCCGATATTGCTAATAATTTTCGCGTTGAAAGTAAAACTTGTTTGAATAAAGTAGGTAAAATTAAAAGCAAAATTAGTGTAAAAGGAAGTTTGTCAATTTCCAAAATTAAAAACGACAAAGACATTTAAAATACTATCTGCAAACAGAGGTGATACTTAATTTTTCTAGCTAAACGAAAAATACAACAATTATTACTTATCCAAGTTAACATAATTACATAAAGGCCCTACTAAAATGATTTAACAAAAAATTTACAAATTACTAAGTCAACATAGACAGGAATTTTCTGATAAAGAACATAAATTTCTCACACCTCATAACTGTAAACCTTAGCATATTTACGGACTGCTACAAAGAGGAACACACTCCTTTAAGACCAGTTATATCATCTATAGGATCATTTTGTGAAACACTTTCAACATTTTTACATAAACTTTTATCAGGTAACACCAATTCTTATATAAAAAGTACAAGACATTTTCTGTAAAAGTTAAACGAAATCAATTATGATGACCTGTAAAAAAATTTAAAAATTATAAAAGGAAAACTTAAAAATGTTTCATTTTTAAGGCAGAGATAACACTTTCTCCTAACACAATCTCAGAACTTTTATCACTTTGCTCTAAAATAATTTATTTTCAGTTTTAAAATAAGTTTTATGAACAAAATTTTGGTATGCCTATGAGCTGATCTTTATTTTTTATTTTCACTACTTATTTTATGGAAATTTTTGAAAATAATTATATTTTGTATCAGAATTGTAATATTAAAGTTGGATGCAGATATATTCATGATTTTTTTTTGTTATATGGGAGTGAAACATCTGGTTTTCGTAAGAAAACGAATCCTAATCGGTATCTAAATTTCAATTCTAATCGTCAGTTTAATGTTAAGAAAGGTATTATTAAAAGTATATCATAATTAAGCCTTTCTAAGTCTGAAATTAATTTTGTAAAAGAAGTCCCATTTCAAAACATTATTTCTGAACTAAAAGACATTGGAAAAATAAAAACACATATCCCTTTGGAATACTTTTTTGTACCTTGTGTAAAAGTTTGAAAAAGTGTCCTATTTCGAAACATTATTTCTGAACTAAAAAACTTACTGGAAAAATAAAAACACATATACCTTTGGAATACGTTTTTATACGTTGTGTAAAAGTTGAGAAAAGTTTTCCAAATTTACGTACATAATTTGAAATTATGTATTACTCAAATTGGCAAATAAAGGAAAAGAAATGAATATAGGGAGCGCATTTGGCTTGACTGATAATACAACCTTGTCAGTGCTTGTACACTTTTTAAACTATTAAACAGTTTCGTTTGTTTAATTGGTGTATGTATTCTTTCTCACTAAGTTCTTTATTAGTAATATATAAGCGTATTAGTTTGGTATTTGCTAACAGTGGAACACCTTGGAAACATAGAACTAACTGATATTGTACTGATGTATGGCGAAGCTAGTGGAAATGTAGAAGCCGCATGCCGATAATGGAGATATCCTAGTAAAGTTGTTCCTACTGCTAATATATTTGTCACTTATATAGCACTTAAGAAATCATATAAAATTTACGCATCAAGCCAGTGAAAGGGGATGTGCACGGAATCCTCAAATACTTTCTTTAGAACCCCATATTTTAGATCTGGTAGCCAAAAACTACAAACAAGTACGACAAGGCTTGCTGTATAGCTAAGGATATCTCGGTATGTAGTTTGGAGAACTTTACGAAAACAAGGATTGTATCCCCATCGTATTATACGCGTTCAAGCCTTACAGCCCACAGATGTTTGTTGGGTATTTCAACAACTTGACAGAAATCCTCTGTTTTTAAATGCCTACCTATAGCCACCTATAGCCACATTCACACGTGAATTTATGCAACACACATTTTGGAGTGACGAAAATCGTCACGCCATTCAGGAAGATCACTATCAGCAACGATTTGGATAAACGCATTTACAGCCCTTCTAGACAACCACTTAAGTGAAGCTTTCATATTACCTCTGCGACTAAATGACGAGGCTTATTTCCCTTATTAGATAACGAGTTGTTGGGCGAGCTCCCTCTGGTTCACAATCGTATTTGAACTTTACACGACGACATACCATACCACATGGCACCTCCAGTTACAGAATAGCTCACTCAAAGTTTTGGCCACATTGACCATCTCTCTTGCCCGATTTAAATCCTTGTGATTTTTATTTATGAAGACATATGAAAGAGTTAGTGTATGCGGTTCCGGTAAATGCTCCCGAACAGCTGATGATTCGTATACAGGATGCAGCAGAATATATCCGCCAGGAGGGCACAGGCTTGCCTTGATAGCGCTGGGCAGCCTTGTGAGCTTTTACTTCAAATGAAAAGTAAAATTATAACCTTTTTAGTTTATTACATATTGTAGTTTGAATTACATTTAGACTCATCAAAATTATAAAACAGAAACGACAGTAAATGATGGCGGCAGCAAAGAATAATAATTAATAATATCATATACGTTATTGCAGCTATTTCTAAAGAATTTGTAGTACTTATAATTACCAGAAAGCATTATGTGCATGCCCATAGTAATACGAGTTCTGAATGCATTTACTAAATTAAAACATACGTACGTTACAATAAATAAAGGAAGAGCCATCTAGTATTAAAATATAAGAATTATTTTGAAATGAAAGATGAAGAAGATTATCCTATAGCACGAAAGTTTATATTCTAAATAAATATAATTAATAACATAAACGAAAAGCCAAATAAGTGACGATTTACTTACGTTATTAATTCTGTTTATTTAGAATTCAAACTTTCGTGTTCGTCTTTCATTTCATACATACGTTACGTTAGCATGTGTTTTTACGCCAATACACAACCGCATTAAATCACAATTATATTTACTTTTATTTATTTAATCTTTCTAATGTTAACAAAAGATAAAATGGGCCTCAGGTATTCTGAGATCAAGTGTTAATCAGTTATAAAGATGGTTGTTGAAATTGAATATCTGTTACATGTTACGCGCTTATAAATAAAAATTAGATGACCTTCGGGTCAAGCACCCATTTATCCATAAGTAAACGGAATGCAACTAGATATATTTTTGTAATATTTTATGTCGGGAATTTGCATTAAACATTTTTTCTTGAATCTGTAACGTGACAAATGTCAACAGTCCATAAACTTCTTTCTTGTATAAAATTTTTAAAAAAGGGCTTAAAGGAATTTAATAATCTCAAAAATGTGTCCGCTTTAATAAATTAAGTTGCCGTTTCAGTGTCTACGACAATTTCAAAACAGTAATGTATATAAAAACTCGCATAGCGACTGCAACTCTGAAACCAACGTCAGGTCTATTATACGGAAATAATATCTTTATAATATGGATACATGGAAAACAGCAATTAGGCAACATTTTTAAATACCTAAATAGCCACCATAACAAGTTCACAATGGAAATAGAAGCCAACAATCATCAACTTCTCTTAAACGTTTTGGTTAAAAAGAAAACAAATGGTGATCTAGGACACACAGTCAAGAAAAACAACACATACTAACATATATCCATGTGCAAATTTCCACGATTACCCAGCACGCTAAATCTTAGTCATGAAAGGCCGAAGTACAATATCACAAGGATTGAGAGAAAGAAACTAACAGTGATATTAGAAAATACCATACTTAAGAACAGAGTGCGCGAGCAAAAGCAGTTAAGTCATAAAATGGCGAAAATTGGATTATGTCAATAATAAATAGAATACGCAGTTGCCTATGGATATGAATAAGGAGTTAAGTCGTTAGCAGCACGAGTACTTAAAACCTAGAAACAACTACGTGCGTTAGGGGTTAACTGCTAATGGAAACCTTTCGAATCGAATGAAATGGGTTAAGTCCAAAGTCTTTATCAATCTTAAAAGTCTGACTTATCTCCTTTTCCCGCGCACCCACATATTTAGACATGGAGTATTAAAGAATTAAAATTAATTAAATTTAAATATTAATCCATAAGCCGATACTTATATATAAAACTTTAAATGGAATTTTACCATAACTATCAGTTTCAATTAACTTGCAAAAAAAGTATCCAAATTACGTTTAATACTTAACATGAAATTTACTGATTAAAACAACGAATTAACAGTTGCTCAACATTGATTACGATATTTCAAAAACAAAAACGTTAACGGTTAGTTAAACTATTGAAATTAATTGCGAGGGTAAAAACTGGCGGTATTCATTATTAGAGCCACAGGTAACATATAAAGCTAATGAAAAGACATCTAGACGTATTCATTTACTATCATCGATCCCTAAAACTTCAATTATCCACAAAAGAGAAAAAAGAATAGTTCTAGAATTACCAATTCATATAAGCACGAGATAGATACTTAAAACGCATACAAAATAACTTGCTGAAAGTTAAAATATTTTTAGCGGGTCTCAAACATAGTAGTGGTTAACATCTTTGTCTCTAAGTCCAAGGGAAACGGGGTAAAACCGGATGGAAGCCGGTGAATTTTTCAACAGAGAAAAATTTTAACCTACTTCCCGCATAAGGAAGTGAAATTGTAGGCCTCGTGTCATTGTAACAGTTGCTACATTACTGGCGGTGGAACTCCTCTAAATTTGTCAAAATTCTAGTGGGCATGGCGAAATTACTATATCAGTTGAAACCAACAGGGCCAAGGGACTTTCCGCATCTCGAAATCTCAGCTACATAACCAAATGATAGGCATTTGATGAAACATTCATTCAAATTTAGATTAAAATAAATTTACAACTTGTTTGAAATTTCTAAAATAAGATTTTGGGCAAATATAAACCTTTGTTGTACCGTTTTAATTTTAAGTTCACCCTTGTTGACTTAAAATTCCACTAAATGGTTTATGAAAATTAGATTTAACAGTTTCTAGGTTACTCAATTGTACATTTTTGCACATTAATTTTCTCCGTTTTTTATACTTATGTTTTACACTTATGTTCGAGATTAAATAAAATTTATCTTTTTGTATGCGCGTGTGTATGTGCGTGTGCGTGTGTGTTTATGTTCGTGTGTGTGTGTGTGTTTGTGCGTGCTCGCGTTCGAGCGGACGTGCGTGCGTGTGTGTTGGTATCTTGCTTGTGAATTTAAAGATAGTCAGAGTATTGATAAATGATTTTGCTGAAAGTGAAAAGGTTTAACAGATAAAAATAAAAAAGGTTTATATTTTTCTCTGTGAAGTCAAGTTGGTGTCTTTTGGTTGATTAAAATAAAACAAAGTGTTGTATCTGTTCGGTCATAGATCTAATTAATTTAATTGGTTCGATTAATTTAAATCAAGGTTAAGCAGTCTTATTAACCAAAAAAACAATATATTCTATTTAAAATTTTTTAATGTCAAAATATAGGTCCATAATATTATTGTCATTTGTAAATAAACACGATAAAAAATTAAATAACCCCCAACTGCAACTTTTCAGACAGAACATTTTATTCAGCAGAGCAATATGCGTCTAAGGACTTGACTTGAGAAATGAATATTTAATTACCAATCGAAATTCAGTTTTACTAATTTTCTAATTTTAGCAAACACATTTACGAAATTGAAACTTTGAATTCATGCTTCAGTAGCAGTAAAATTGATAACTGTGACAGGAGGGCCATTTGTTTAAGATGACAGGAATTGTTTTTAGATTTGTAAATTAAATTGATGTGAAATTCGGGGTTCGGTGTTTTACAATGTACTTACATACATATTCTATATTTGCTTTTAACACTTTGAAGTCTAAGTGTGCCCTCAAATATATATATATGGTGTGTAGTGTTGCGTTGTTAGTTACTAATTCAATTAGCATCGTAAGTTCACTGCTGAATGATACAAACATCAATAATTATTTGATATACATATTACAGTGCTTATCTTTGGGGTTATCCAATTTAGGTATATTGGTAACAGTAGTCTTCTTAGAGTATTTCGTATTGTTTACACATTATTGAAACCTTTTACAAATTGTTATTAGCAGAAATGGTAAAGTACAAAAGAGTACCATTATTTTGTATTTATTTTACTTTTGATGGTTGCAACTTACATATGTTAGATGATTTAATGTATCCTACCTATTTGTTCTTGTTTAGGGCCACAATTGTGTATTGTATGAATGATCTTCCATAATTGGCATTATTTTATGAGGTAGGCTACAATTTTTAGTTCCTTATTACAAGATTTGTTCTGAGCCACCACATTTATCTGTTTCAATGTTTAAGAAATTTGAAGTTTATTAATCAATATGGAAGAAATTACATTTTCGTACTATTACAAGGCATATATGTAGAAAAAATTATACGCCAGAGCCAAATTGAAATACGTGCTGATAATTAAATGAATCCATAAGATATTGAGTTTGTTAAATTCTGAATTTGTAAAATAAACAAGTGATTGCTGTGAATTTATTTAAATAATCTGTTGTGTTTATTTCGTCGAATGTTACATATAAATATAAAATGTACCTAGGGCTTGTAACGTTCTGTTTTTTTTTGCCGGCCCCGACTGGTGTAGTGGTTATCAAATTTGCCTCTGCACCCAAGGGACGCGGGTTCAAACCCGATCGAGGTCGGTAAATTTTTCAGCAGAAAAAAATTTAAAAAACATGCCTTCTTTTCGGATAAGGAAGTAAAATCGTAGGTCCTGTGTCAATGTGATGTTTGGCACCTTCAAAATCCCTACTGGCGGTGGAACTCTACCAGATTCGGCATGGTGAAATGACTATATAACAGTTCTAGTCCAAGAGGGCCAAGGGAAATTCCGCATCCCGAACCGTCAGCTACAAAAAACAAACAAAATTAATAAAATAAATTTCGTATTTAATTAATTGAACAACAACTATAATACCAAACTTTCATTTTTATTCATTTTAATATTTTATATAAGGAATACAATTATTTAGAATCACTGGACTAACGCTTGTTCGGTTGACGATTGAGGTCGACGCAGGCGTTGGTTCTCTTTGCCTGGAGCGAAGTGATGATGAACGATGGTCAACAGAAGCTTTTTGAAAATTTATAAAAAAATTTAAATCATTATATAAAATACAAGAAATACATTACTAACCAACAACAACGTATTTTTAGAATTTTCCAGAAAACATGGACGACATTATATATTTTAATCTACATTGTTTGTTCCTTCGGATTAAACCAAAGCAAATTGTAAATTAGAGGGATTTTTCTGCGATTAATTCTGCGCATAGTTTTTGGTGAGCGTTAAAAATTTTGTTATTATTCATAAAGACACGTTTTGTTAATTAGAAAACTTCGAAGACTTTACAATGTGTTTTGACCGTGTCAATTAATGGAGACGTAAGGTATGTCGTGTACTACTATCTTGTATAACCTTGTGTCGATTATAGAATAAATATTTGTTAAGAGACGCTCCTGAAAATCGGCCTTTTATTATCGCTTAATAATAAGTTATATTTAATAATAAGTTGCAAGATCGAAACACCACAACTACAATTTTAGCATTCAATTTCACATTAATTTAATTAGAATTAAAATGTCATAATTTGAAAGGATAAGAATCCTACATGTGATACACATATGAAATGATCTCAAAGCGAACTTGTTGGAGGACGCCTTTGTTGTAATTTTTATTCGGTAATGCACTTCAACGGTTAATATTTAAAGTACACCACTGGAGAAGCTCTCCAAAAATCATACTGTTAGACTTACAATGTGTGAATTACTTAGTTCTATTATTCCCTGTAAGAAAAATACTCTTATTCCTTATTACTAAAATTACGCAGAATTCTGAAATAATAAAATCATCTGGTTTTAACTAAATGGTTATAATAAAATAAAATAATTTATACAAGTAATTAGAGCGCATTTGTTTGAATATTTATTTACTAACTAAAAAAACGGTACTAGAAAAAGAAGGATATCCAAATTTAACCATTATTAAGATCTACCTAAATTATTAACAAATAGTGACCCTCCAAAATTAAGATGCTTAACTACACTAATTGTTTATCTTTAGCTTCAAAATTAAAAGAGTTTAAGTAGATATACAACAGGGCTACCAGACCGGAAATGGCTCCCAAGATGGCCGCCGGAGTATGGGGCCCAATATGGCTGCCAAGTTGGAGGAGGGGTGAAGCCCTAGCCACGTGGGGGGCCTTAGCGGAAACAACATCATAATGGCCGCCAGAGCATGGGGCCCAAGATGGCCGCCAAGCTCAGGGGGGCAGAGCCCCAGGTGCAGGCTCAGCCACGTGGGGGGCGCTTAAGTCACATGACAAGATGTCTGACAGAGAATGGGGCCCAAGATGGCTGCCGAAGAATGGGGCT
>JAHWXV010372733.1:0-17004 GCA_024586415.1 Phrixothrix hirtus | reverse complement strand
AAGCAAACGTTAAAAAGGTAGTTTGGATTATTCGTAGTTAGTTGGCTCATTAATTCACAAAATTGTATACAGCGGTCATTATCATCTTCATTCAATTCTTAGAGAAGTTGAATTTTATATGGATGCCATTTATTACCTTTCAGAATTCTCTGGATAGTGGTCCGCGAGATTCCAATTATATCAGACATTTTTCGTGTGCTTAATGTAGGATTCATAGCAACTTCACCCAAAACCGCTACTGCTACTATATAACTTCTCACCCGATTTTCAATATCCCGTTTTCTATTTGCCACTGAACCAATTTGTCGAAATTTTTCTACTAATTGAAGGATGTAACGATGGCTGACGTTTTTATCTGCATATCTGTCATTAAACAAAGTTGCCGTTAATCTTGTACATTCATTGTTTTTAAAATACAATGAAATAATTTCCACTCTCTCCTCAATTGAATAAATCATTTTTACACCTCGATCGAACCAAAAATCAAAGTAAATAATAGCATAGTACTTAACGAAATATCACTATAAATTACTCGACTAAAGATAAAATGAATTAGCGATTGTTATTTGTAACTATCAAAGCAATTGTTTCCACACATACCTGTTTATGATTATTCTTATCAGAGGTCTAACAACATGTTTAAAATTCAATTGCTCAGCAACCCGTAGCTTAAATTTAAAAAACTAAACATCGTTTTACAGAGAATTTAATGTTGTTTCAAATGTTGTATCACAATATAGCCCTTGACATTTAAAAAATTAGGTAGAAGCCGCCCCCGCTAACGGGTTGAAGTTATAAGGATGAAATTATTGGGAAAACATGCCCCCTTAAAAATAAATGTATGTTCGAGCGTTGTTTCAAATTTTCACACACAAAGCCTTACACCTTGATGGATACTTTTCGGTGGGCCACCCTGTATATATATATATATATATATATATATATACATATATATATATTGTTTGTACCCTTCTCTATATTGTAGAATTTAATATTAAAATTACATAGAAATACCTTATATTATTTAGTACAAAAAGGGCATATATACATTTCTGCTCTTAGGTAATAAAATCGCTAGAAAATAATTAATACAATTCCTTTAAATATAAATCGCAGGTTGTCAAAGTAACGTCATATATTTATAAACTCAAATATTTCAGTAGGGCTGGCAAGGCTCTGTGATTAGGGTGTCTTAAGGGAAGTGCTGAACTTCCGCTCTGGCTGAGTTTCATCCGAGGTAGTATATCTTGAAAGATTGTGCACGTTCAGACAACTCAGCAGCTGTAAAACCGAGGTCAACACAATAATATCGTGTGCCAAATTACAAACAACCTTCAAAACGTTCGCTGTGCGCCGAATTTACCTAGTGAAATAAATTTACGCCGACTAAAACGGCCAGCATGTGACTGACAGCTATACGTGGCGTAAAAGTATTCAGAAGCAGCCGCTTCTGAACACGCCCATTCTAACCATTTGCTATAAAAACCATAGTTGATTACAAACATCCACAAGCTTACTATGTATTGTGATTCTATTTCCTTTAGAGCCACGAGGCTTCTGTTTCCGTTCTTTACAGACGCAACGTTACGATGTCATGACGTAGTAGTAACGTATTTTGTTTTTCATTACATCATACAAAGAGTAACACAAACACTGATATGTAAATCAGTGTTACATATTGCATGCAAACGGAATTTTTATTTGAGGTACTTGTCATCATCACATCTATAAATTAATTTTAACCCTCCTTTTAACAAAAAGTTCTTTAGTATATAACTTTGATCTTAGATAAGAACTGCCAGCAAACCTTTAGCATAACTTTCTCTTCTATCAAAAGTTAATACCTTAATTTTCAACGGAAAAGCCAAAGTTTTACTTACTCGTTTCCATTTGAAAAACCTATTTGTAGAAGATGTGCACTTTAACGTCATAAAGCAATTGCCACGTTTCTCACGACTACAGACACCGTAGCGACGTAAGAAATCGAACTTTATCCCGCCCATATTGACGTAAAAGTGAGCACAAGCAACATCTTGAATGAACTGAGTTTTTTATAACAAATCTCGTCAAGAAAGACAAAATACTTTAATAATATCTAAACTGAACAATTAATTGATACATTGATAAAATGAATTAATTTGTATTATGTTCAATGCTATATTCACCGAATCAAAGAATGTTATTAGCGTCTTAGTTTTTTATCGAAATTGCTATCTTTACCGAATTATAAAATTCAAATATTCTAGAAAGCTCTGCATTTCGATATTCCCATATCCCATATGAACAATATTGCTGTTATAGCGAAAGGTATTTCGTTAAGAAAGCTTGTTGAACAAGTAATTACGTCTATCGAGTTTATTTTGCAAATATTGCTGATATCATGGGCTAAATAATCCATTTAAAATAAGAGAAGACGCCGCACCGTGACGTTGTGTATTCTAAGTTGGATGCTATATCATTGTGTTATAATATTTATATGCCAAAAAAAAGTACAAATAGATGTGCGTAGAATTTAATTGTGAATGAACCTAATAATTTTGGGTTAATCACTCTCAGACGATTTCAGATGGTACGTACATTTATCGAATCGAACAACAAATTTAATCGTATTCGGTTAAATAATGTGTGAACAAGTCCATTTAAATCTATAGGCCACTGCCTTATTCGGATAAGTGTCGTTTCGTAAACTGGCCCGAATACCTACCGTCTGAACGAGCTCTTACGGTTACTACAAAACTTACAGATACCCGAAGTTAATCCCTTTTAGATACCTAACTTAGAATAGCTTTTATCATACAGTTAACGTTAATAAATTTGGTCAATATTTTTTTTAAAAAAAAGAATAAGTCAAGCGTTAATTTTTACTAGCGCCTCCCCCCCTGTCGCTCTTTAGACCTTGAATGTACGCTATTTACTTCCTAGGAAGTAAAAAGATCTTGTTCCCTCACTTTCCTCCAAATGAAGTAAACGGAGACTTTGTAAACAATACTACTTTGAAAACAACGTTACCTTTGGAAATGTTTAAAATGTTTTCATGCTAAAATTTGACAGTTAGTAATCAATGCAGATTTTTACATTTTTTATAAAAATTATAAATAGCAGAAAAAATCATCATATAATTCTGTAGAAAAGTGTAATTTCGTTCCTTCATACGTCGCAATAAATGACACAATCAATTTTCGTCTTATTATACAGGATGTTCCAAAAATTAATGACCTGTAAAAGTTTGTTAGCATTGTTTACTTTCTTTGAAATAACAAAACAATTTTAAGTCTGTGGTTTCACT
The DNA here is from genome assembly GCA_024586415.1 of Phrixothrix hirtus. NCBI lineage: Eukaryota > Metazoa > Arthropoda > Insecta > Coleoptera > Phengodidae > Phrixothrix > Phrixothrix hirtus. The sequence goes on along the minus strand of JAHWXV010372733.1, from coordinate 13,718 downwards.
TTAAGATTTAATTTTTAAACATATAGACTGCTTGCTACCAAAATTATTTATTAAAAACGCTAGATTCTAAATTGTATAAATGTCAGGCATGATATTAATACAATTAATTTTGTTCTAAATTTTGTAGCGTGTTGAATAGAAGTATTCCTTTTACGCCGACCAGTAACAATATTCTTCCTTACAAATTACGGTTGCAAACAAAACGAAAAACTGGAAAATATATCGGTGATTTATTTAGTATGCTTTGCAAAAATGACTTTTAAGTTTTTCGCTTACCTGTCAGATTCATCTATCGGAGATTGAGAGATACTGTTCTAAAATATGTCAGATAACGTTATCTTCCGTAATAAATATTTTTAGAAATATATATATTTATATATATATATATATATATATATATATATATATATATGTATATATTATATGTATCTAATTCAAGATATATCGATGAGTAATACACAACGCACAACGCGAACGCTAGCATTGAACTTAATACTATAATTATTAATATTGCGAAACTATACGTGTTTGAAAAATATTTCATAGGCAAATTTTGTTCTACGAGTCACAAGGGGCCCACAATTTGCGGGGTGTCACTATTTTGGGACACCCTGAAGAAGTAATTATTGTATGCGTTTTTTATTGATAAATATATTTTGCAATGTGTTACATAAAAACTTAAAATCGATAATAATAGGTAATTAATAGGTCTGAACATTACTTCTCATTATGCTACTGTTAACCATATGGGAACCAGAAATACCTACACATTTTAAACGCTGGATTAAACAAATAATGTATAAATATGTAGTCCATCTGCTACTAATAATATGCAGAGCTATGATAAAGTTCGACATAAAATGTAGAGTTGTTTTATTCAGCATTTTTTTGAAAAAGCGTCGGAACAGGTCAATTTTGTTTGTTAAAAAGGTAATTTGTTTTGCAGTCGTGTTTTAGTTTGAGCTATGACCTAATCATTTTTTTTAAACGTCAGCTCCATTTTCTTTTCTAGGATTTTTATAGATTTCAATAGATGCCATGTAATGGTATAAGAAGATTTTTTTTTGAGAAAAGCACTGAATTAGTTTATAAAGATTAACATTTACTCTCAACAAAAACGACAACCTAAACCAAACAAAAACAAACAAAATTATTAATGACAAAATTCAACGCAAATATTCAGACTGTAAACAATTGACCATTGGACACTCTTTCGAGTATAGGCTCTTTGTACTGCACGTTCAATGTCCCTAACGCAGATGTTTCGGATTTTCATTCTAATTTGATCTTTTAACTCATCTAAAGTTCCCAGTCTACTAAAATAAACACGACTTCAGGTGACCACACAAAAAATTCAACAGTGTAGGTCAGGCGAACGCGCTTGCCATTTCATTGCTCCTCGTTGTCCTATCCATTTATGAAGTCACGTAATTTCAACAAACTAGCCGACTTCTACTCCAAAATGAGGAAACGTTTTGTTGTGTTGAAACGAAATTACTTGTTGAGGCAAATCGGGGTCGCCATTATTTGGACACAATTACTTGAGTGGAACAAACTCAAACCGCACAAAATTCAAATATCTAACAGGTCAAATTTTCTCCATAAAAAACAGGGCGCTAGAATGCGATTTCGTATTATTCCATCCCAAACATTAACTTCTCCTTTTCACTGACTGTGAGACTCTTGCATCTAGTGAGGATTTCCTCATAAGCAATATCTAGAGTTATGACGATCAACAGACCCATTAAGGTAAAACGTGGTTTCATCAGAATACACGATCTTACTCAACATTAACTCTTCGCAAAATTATAACGACGGTTTGAGTGATCTTTAACTTGTGTATCGAGCACACTTTATAATGTTAATATGGCTCTTGTTGAAATAGTTTTAGTACCAAAAATTGCTTGATATCATTATTTCGATCTAATTTCCTATACCGTTATCTATGTGAACACCGTCAGAATAATTTTGTCAACTTTGGCTGCGTTAAGGCTTATATTTAATGTGCCACATGAGGTGAGGTGCCATTTATGATTTTGAAGTTTACGGCGGCGGGGATGACCTGAGCAAAGTAAAAAAATTTAAAACTCAAATCAAAGATGACCCCATTGTCACTGAAAAACCGCATATCCATACCTTATTCCATTTTCAAGTTATTAAGGATGGATCATCTGAGTATAATCGAAATAGACATTTCCTCTTGATCTCCCTATTCAGTTATCAAGAGATAGTGTTAATTTATGAGCGGCTGTATATTTCAAATACAAACGTAAGCAGGTGGTTAGGCTAACGTAGACGAAAACTATCTTAAAGCTAATTGGAAAAGTACAAAAGCAAATTCATAATTAAATTCAAAATGTATCGAAACAAACATTTCATCAGAATTTTCTTTTTACTTTTTAACGCAGTCATAGTTGATATAATTATTCCAACGGTATTCACATAACAGTATAGAACGCCAACAAAATAAGCTTCTGGTATAACTTCAAAATCTGTTGTAAAATTTGGAAACAATATTGACACATAAGGTGCGTGGAAAGGAACTCGTAGCGCAATTGATGTAATTTGAATGAGATAATTCAGGATTTGTGAGCCCGTGTGTTATCCTGGTGGAAGAGCAATTTCTTCTTTACTAAGAATGGGCGTTACGTTTTGATTTTGCATCCAAGCTATCCAAATGCGATGTTTAATATTCTCCAGCTTTTTTCGCTTTTTTAAGATAGTCGATCAATATGCGCATTCCAAAAAACAATCGCTAGGATTTTTCTAATCGATGCTACGGTTTTAGTCCTCTTCGGAACAATTTCATCGCAAAAAGCTTATGGTTCTATTTGTTTTTTGATTTCTGGTGTATAGCGATGCAGCTGTATTTAATCAAGTGTTAGAAATCTACGAAGAGACTCACTTATATTACATTTATATGTTCGCAGATCATAGAAAGTTTCTTCATATTTAAATCATTGGCATAAGGGATGATTGTTCTCACCTTGTAGAGGTTTTGATTTCATTCAAGAAGGTGTATAATGTATAACATCTGGCTTTTCGCTTGTCCCACCTATAGTGGAACCTACAATGTATATTTTAGGGTTTTTCTGTTTGTCTTGGCAATACAGAAATTACAATCGATGGCGTTTTAGAATTAAAGAAATACTGTAACATTAGGACTTGTTTATAATTCAATACAAAATTGAACAATCTGAAACTAAGTGCTTGCAGTTTTTGTTTTTCTGCTTTGTTTCTAAAAATGAATTAGAATCTATAGCGATAACAATAACGATTGCTGTAATCAATATTTGCTACATATTCCCACCTATTCGATGTCATTGCACCTATTTTGTTACATGAAAACCATTCTCTTAATAAAAATACAGACAAATCCATTATTATCACAATTTTCATAAACTATGCTTGCCCTATATGCTGTAAGTATTTATAATTTTAATCTTTTTTACTGCTCTATGTCCAAGTTTTCATTTCATAAATTTTCAGTATGTTTATAAGCCAAACCTACTAAATACATCTAAGGCTGTTTTAAGTCGACTGCATGCTTAAATAGATAAATATTGTTGTTAATACATTCTAGTTAATTTTTACCTCCGCCAACAATTAAAGAAATAAGTTGAAATGGGGCTAATTCTATAGATATTAAGCTAAAACGGTATATCTACATACAACTAAAGAAAGTTGAGTATAATATATCCGCATTTTATTTTTATAGTTACTATACGAGGTCTGTCTCAAAGAAAATGGAACCGTTTTAAAATAGGAATTTCTAGTGGCGCCATTTATTAAGAAAAATATGCTTCGGTAAGGTAGATCTTTCAGTAAGGTTATGTCAAAAGTTTGTGACATTTGCATTATTAGAAGCCGAGAAATTGTGCATAAAGTAACACTGTCTTTTTGATATTGATCGAAAAATGAATTTTGAACAAAGAACAAATATCAAGTTTTGTTTTAAACTCGGTAAAGCATTTACTGAAACGTTTAATTTGATTAAACAAGTGTGTTGTGAGGATTGTTTATCACGTACGAGAGCGCATCAGTGGTATAGACGATTTGAGGACGGCCGTACGGATATAAATGACGACAAAGATCCTGGCGCAAAAAAATCTCGGGTTCCTGAAAGTAACATCGAACTTGTATGTAAATTTATCACAAATGAGCCTAAATCTTCATTGCAATACATGGAAATGGAATTAAATATTTCCAAAGATTCAATTCATCGAATTTTGAAACAGCATTTGCAGCTGAGAAAAATTTGTGCACCGTTTGTACCACACAAACTAACTGATGATCAAAAATTGCTCCGAACTCAATATTGTAAAGACTTGATTAACGAATCAAAAAAGGACGAAAACTTCAAGTATTCTATTGTAACTGGCGATGAGACGTGGTGTTTTCAATATGATTCAGAGACCAAGCATCAAAGCTCTGAATTGGAGCATCCAAGCGAAGATAAACCAAAAAAAACGGTTTGCATAAATCAAAAGTCAAGGCAATGTTAACTTGTTTTTATAATTCAGAAGGCATAGTTTATACCAACTGTCCAAATAGTCAATGCTGTGCATTGTCTTGGTGTTGTGAAACGTCTTTTGTCGCGTATTTGTCGTGTGCGCCCTCAATATCGTAAAAATGGAAGCTGCACTTGTTAAATGATAATGCACCATCCCATCGCTCGACGCTTGTCACTAATTTTTTAACTAAAAATGGCATTTTAACCATCAACCATTCACCATATTCACCTGATTTGGTCCCGTACGACTTCTATTTATTCTGTAAACTACATTTGTCAATGAAAGGACAGCGTTATGTCGATATTGAATGACATCTCTAAAGATGAACTTAAACATTCATTCGATATATTAACTGACCATGCAAAACGTTGTATTGAAGCCAAAGGAGACTACTTTGAATAAAATAAATGAATTTTGCCAAAATAATAAGCTTTTGTTTTTATTAAAAAGGTCCGTTTTCTTTGAGACCGACCTCGTATATAGAAACATCTGAAGTATCGACGTTTTCTGGTTTTGAGGTTTTGAGTTATCCCATTATTATTCATTACCATTCCGTTTCATTTTAAATCCTAATTATTTCATTTTATGATTATTCGTACTTTTTTGTATAATTAGATTTCCTAGTTTTTAATTCCTATACAAATTATTTAGTCGTTTATTTTCTAATAGAAATAAGGGCAGTAGAGAAATGAGTAAAAAAATCAGTAATACAATTTTGTTTCAAAATTAATTTAAGGATATAAATTGAATTTTCACAATAATTAAGCTTTGTTTTCTCTCAAAACAATCAACAGTGTTCCAAATATCAGCAAGAAATTACCGTCTAATAATTTTTACTCCATTTCAATCCAATACATTACGATAAAAAGTAATTTTCTGCTTAATAAAAAATAAAGCATTCTAAATCCTTGTTATGATTTACAGGCACTCAAATTTCAAATACGGTTGCTTTATTACTGAAATGTTTGTTAGACTTCATGACTTCATCGTATTATGATAATGCAGGAAGCAAATTTTTGTAGTCTGCGTAATATTGCAAAACTAAAATGCTTTATGAATCTAATTACCATGGAATAGTGCAATTCATAATATTCAGCTGACTTTATACACCAGTTTTCATAACTTAGCATAATCTCAAATTTATTTGCTAACGACCAAATATAAACTTTATATTATCTACATCAAAAAAGTTTTTATATTTTTAATATTTCGATTTTAATGGTGCTTAAAAATTTATAGTTCCACCAAACAAAGCCCAATGCAACAAAAATAAAACTGAAGGTAGACATGTATTTTTAGACTGCATAGGTGTATATATAGGTATTTGCCTGCAATCTTAGACAGGTAGGAATTGTTTCGGTCCATTTTAACTGGGTGACCTGCAGACTTGATTCATTGTCGTTTCCCCTGAGTTCAAGAATTTATATGTAAGATTATACAAAATACTTGTCCCTTTGCTAATGCATTAAAATAAAACACCTATAAAGTGAGTAACTTAGATTGAAAGTTTCTGAACCTGTCTGACAAATTTAAGTTAAATATCGGTTACAGTCAATAAAATTGACCCAGAAGTTAACGTTACATTTATTCTCATTAAATATTGAGGAAGTATTTAAGTTGTAACAATCTACAGCTAAACGAATAAAAATAAAATTAAAAAATGCTTCCTTCTTTGTAATTTTTAAGCACGTATGGGATTTTATGCCAGAGTCAGTTACTTAAAGCTATGTTAAGTTTTAATGCTTGTTTTGCTGTAACCTCAGTTCACTTCAGGTTTGCAGATATTCTTTATGCCTGGTTTTATTTTTTTATTCCAGTTACACCTTAAATAGACCCCCATAGCTTAGCTGTAAAGGTGAGATCGAGAATTTTATTTTAAAGCCACAATAACAATGAAAATTTTTGCTTTAATGATGTAGCAACATTGTATTTTGGATATTTATTTTTCATTGTAGCTTGTGAAGTGGCCGATTATTAATACATTTGAATGTGCTTTTCTAGAATTGCCAATGAAGTACTTGGAAATATATTTATAAAGAAATTTCCTGTATTGGGCTACCATCATTTAGAAACCACAAATAATCAGTCTCGATAAATATATAATTCATGTGAAATGGCTATGTTTAACCCAGAAATTAAGCAAGTTTGTAAATGTTTAAATTAAATTTCCTTAGCGATCAAAAACTGTTTATATATCAGTCAGGCTTTTTAAATTTCCGAATGCTTGAAAGATTTGTGAGGTCGAACACTTCGTTTGATTAAAAATAGAAAACAAAAATTTCAGTGTTTGATAATACGGACTGTACACTTTTTAAATTTATTTATTCTTGGATATTAAAATAAATTTCTTAAATTAAAGTTGGTCATTTTTATACATCTAAAGACACAAACGATACATTTCCTTTTATTGTAGATGGAACTTGAATTTGTTTAAATTACTAAGATAGACAAAGATTGTATCTAAAAGGCATTTAAATATTGATAGAACTGAAGGGAATTTTATACATATACTTCAAAAGAATTTGTCATTAAAAATTTATTTGAACATACAGGACGAAGGTAACCTAATTAATGAACATCTCAAATACATGTTTTAGAGATTTTTGTAAAAAAGTGGGTTATTTTGATTTCTGATTTATGAAAGCAATCGAATGTAAATAAAGAATTCGGAAATGTGTTATAATTTGTAATATTACAGCCAATAACCAAACGTTAAATAAATGTCAGGTTTCATTAAATACAATTGTTAAATATTAATATTATTTACCCTGAGAATACATAATAAAAAGTGAAAATGTTATGAACTGAAAGCCTTCAAATAGAAACCATTCGATAATACATAACAACTGAAAGTACATACGCTATATATTGCACAACTCCCACAATAACAGAGTTCATAAAACATTGGGACGTCAACATTTATAGAAATATAAAAACCATCAATTTACAGACCATACAGTTTAAATTTACCACCTTGTTTTATACACACATTTTTATTACTTAACTGAAGAAATTTTGGCTTGCAACTGCTAATGGGATATTAAGTTTATATAAAATTATTTCTAAAAACTACAGGCTTCCAGTAATTTCTGTACTGGTGGAAATCAATCATCATTATGCCCCATTCTCCAAATAAGTTTGTAACTTTTTTCTTATCTGACTCATATCTATCGTGAACAATTGCCTTTAAAGATTTTTCTAAATGTTCACCACGATTCAAATAAACTGATTTACTTAACATTATTGTCATTATCTTTAAAAGATTCAGATGTTCCTTAATTTTTTAGGCTGCATCAAATTACTTCGTTTTCCAGATTTTTTCACTTTTACCCATAATGAGAAATGTTTAATTATGATGGTACTCTGGTAGATATACCATTAATTGAGTAATTTTGGTATTAGTATTTGAATGCTCGTTATATAAAGGTGTGTTTGCTTTTATATAGAACAGTTTTCGCACGCCTTTCCAAGTTGCAACCCAAATACATATTTTCAGAAGTGCAACAATTTAGTATGCTTACAACAGGAGTTGAATAATACGGATATAAAAGTTTAAATCATTTACTCTTGAAGAAAATTTGTGAAATCTTACGCACTGCTAATCTTGATGAGGAAACAAATCGTCCTACCTTGCACTTTTAACTTTGAACGATTTTTTTCTGTTGGTACCGGACTTGAAAACGAAGTATGTCATTTTAAAGACCACTTGTTGGCCTTTCCGAATTTTTCCTTCATAAAACAAAAGTAACTTATATTTAAACAAATTAATCAAAACTACTGTTGCAAAAATTCTTTAATTCCAATAATTTGGATTACTTCCCTTTATCTTTATAACCATTCGTATACCAAATCAAATTGACGTTGGTGGAATATACTATTATTCTTCTTTACCTGCCATGTAGCAGCAGGACTCTGGCTTGGACTTTTCGCTTGAGATTGTCCCACAAATGCCTTTTACGGTATAGATTGGTGCTGCATGCTGGATATTTTAAATCCCGAAAACCAGCTTCTATGTGAACGATTTGTAAAGTGTGGGGTTTCGCGTTGTCCTGGCCAGTCGACTAGCCAATAAATCTAGCGTAAGTAACCGCATGACCTCTCAGAATCTATTAAATACACCTTGTGGTCAAGCTTTTTTTACTACGATCACAGCCCACCTCAGCGACATGCACCCCGTCATGCTAGAACTACTGCCATTGCCATAGAGATATATCCTCATCTTATCAAAAAGCAAAATATACTCCCATTGGTACAATGTTCAATCCAGATTTTCTTCTGCGAAACGAAGCAATACTAGGCGTTTTGAACCAGTTGCATGTTTGGTTACTTTCCGTAGTTTTTGTCCCGCCGTTCACTTGCTAATAACTGCCCTTCGAACCTCATGGAACTGTCGTTGCATTTCAACCTTATTATTGCAATAGAATGATTGCGTCATTGATATACACTGACCTCTTCCTGTTTCCGATCTCCATTTGAAAGAATCAGTCCCCTAAAACCTTTGGTACCATTCGAATTGCTGAACGATTTAAATTTTGAGATTGGTCAACAAATCTCTGGCTATACACCAGTTGAATTAAGGTAACAGCTTAAGTGGCTACTTCATTCAGAACGATGAACTCAGGAATTGTTTATGTACTGGCCATTTATGAATTCACATTGAAGGATGAGGTTTTCTTTAATATCTAAACACTTTTAAGTTGTGCAGTATCACTAACTATTGCGGCGATATTTCCGGCTTCCGCTATAATGTTTGTAGGAGCAGTGGTTTTGTAGGATCAAGTAATCAAGTGTAAAAGAGGCATAGCTTGTGCACTGCGTTGTTCGCTTGACAGATTTTCCAATTCGCTTGCGGTGTTTTTCGGAGCTTTTGGTCTTAGAACTACTACATATGATGGACCCGGCGTTGGAGCGCAAACGCTTGTTTTCTAGCGCTGAGAAAATTGCCGGGTTAAAGTTTGTCGTATGTTTTTCGGTAAAATTTGCACAGATCGCGGGTGTTTTCTTTGGCTTCGCACACTTTTCGGTTAGGTGACGTTAATATAACGGAACTCATCGTAGCAATACCACTGTATGTGTCTGTATTCCTGGCACCTCGTTTTTGGTGGTTCAACAGCCAGTGCGATGTGCACTACTGCCATGACGTTAAAAATAGTTTTACCAACTGGTGTCTTTTGCAGCTTTCTTGCGTCTCATTATTAGAACAGGAAGCCGTTCCTCATTGTCTGCTCTAGAATGTTTTCTGGTAGCCTGATCAGAACTACGTTCAGCGTCTTCAGGTGCTGTAAATGGCATGTGTGGTATGGAATGTTATTTGAATCAATAAGGTAATTTCTGATATTTTGGAGGTCAGGTTAATTTTCAGGTTGCGTTTTGATTCTCAGGGCTATGTTCTTTGCCATGAAGATTTTGATGTCTTTGGTGGTGAGGTTGCTCACGATGGAGATCCAGGGAGCTTTCCTTCTTATAACTATTGGCATTGTATTTCTTGGTGGTCTTGAGGTTGCTCAGACATTCTCTTGCGGTTCAACATCTGAGAAGACATTGTTACAGTTCGCGCAATCGTTATTCGTAAATCTGTTTTTGTCGCTTCCCTGTTTACGGAAGCTACCGGGTTATTCTTGGGCACAGTTTGGTGAGACGCGTTTAGGATTATTCATATCGCGGTTACCTTTGCTGGTACGCACAATTCGCGGACAGTTTGAAGTTGCTTTTCACGGCCGTGTTAGCACTTGGAAAGTGTTTTTTCGATTAGCCTTTCAACTTCGGTTAAGTTTCTCGCTTCGATTGCGATTCGAGTTTTCACGACTTTTTCAAGAACCTGCGCAAATAAGGAAACGTCTATATTGCTCACCATTTCAAATTTTGTTCATACACACCTGCTATAGTGATTTGTGCTGCACCGGACCCACTGCAACAATGTAGAAGACGCCTAAGATATAGCACAACAACAAATATCACAAAGTACAACTAGTTCGTTCCGATAACTAAACGGGACTCCAATGCGTGTCACTCAGAATTTAAACTGACAGAAGTCAAGTCATGTACCTTCCGCCCACTAAAAAGACAAACGATTCCTGAAAAGTTTAGGCCTATTTTAAATACTAGCAAATTTTCTTTAAAACTGTTTTTATTTCAAATCTGATACTAACTGAAAGTAAGACGATCATTCCTAGTAAGTACGAGGCAATCATTTTTTTTGCAATAAATTTATTTAAATATAAATAAAATGGCAAGTTCTAGAGTCCACGATTTTGTTATTTACAATCCATCAGTACACAACCCCGGCCATTTTGCATCAACGGCAAAGCCCACTTGTAGTCATGTTTGACATAATATTAAGAATTGAAATGAAATGGCAACGATGAATACAACAAAAGTTTTTAAAAATTCGCACATAGGGAAAAGGTCCTGCAGTTGCACAGGGTAATCTTCAATTTTCAACACCGGTAAAACAGAACGCAGAATAAAACTATTTTCTATAGATCCCTTAAAACAAAGCAGTTTTCTGTTTATATTCTTTTAAATATTCGTCATTCTATTTTTCTTTTTAAATTATATTATTTTATGTTTATAAAATAACTAGCATTTAAATTTAGTTAACACAAATAGCTTAGGTATTTGTTTAGCTGGTGTATAATCATTGTGGGTGTTCATACTGTAAATGTTGTGTATGTCGATTATGCTATCTTTATAATAATTACTTGCTATTTGTGACTTAAGCAATTGGATAATAGCAAATCAACAATAATGAAACCAAATATAGAAATCTGCCTTTTTAAGTTTTACGCCTTGGCATCATTACAAAGAATTAGTTTAGAAACGTCAGATGAAATGCGAAAACCATTAATTAAGCATCACTATTTCAGTACTGAATAAATATTTTAAAAACTAACCAAAATAGCAAACCTCACTATATAAACGTCTGTTCTATATTGCATAGACATTGAAATGTAATTTTGTCATAAAACAGGCGTCCATGGGATTTTCTTTGGAATGTGAGAATTTAATATTTTATTTTCTAATCATTACACCAATTGTTCACAATGTTTCAGGTATGCATGTGCATTTGATTTATAAATAATTTTCATTTTTCGCATATTTTTATGATAAAAATTCTTGTTGAAAATCAGAAACGATAAAATTCGTCACTTTATTCTTTACACCCTCCAACAGTTCCGTAAGAGTCGTATCGGGAACCTTTAAGGATCCATTTAATACATTTAATAAGGATCTAGAATGTGTTAAAAACTACTTCTATCATCGATTGCAACGAATATCACTGAACCTAGAAGATAAATGTGGGAACTGTGTATCAAAATCGTATCACGTTAATGTTGTATCTATTAATACAGAAACACTTTTTGTCAAGTCAATATATTGAGTTTAATACTACATTATGTATACGTTGATCTGCATCCTCTGTCAATAATCTAGTCTTTGATCTACAATTCTTAAGCTACAAACAGAAATTTTAGACAGACTAAGTTGTTAGCATACATTCTTATGGATTCACACATGAAACATATCCATCTGTTGGTAAATGTAGTTAAGTAAGAGTAATGACAAATATCTTCAAGTGGTTTTTGTAGTGCTGTTGGCTTGTTTACTTTTGAGTCCAAAGGGCTCGGTTTCAAACCCGGTCGACAAAGATAATTTTCAGAGAGCAGGATGAGGAAGTAAAGTCTTCAACCCCGTGTTGGCATATAAATAATGCATACTGAATGTCAGGTTCGACTAAATAAAGTAGACATCGTAAAATGCCCATAGACGTCGCAGTACACGGTTGTTCCTCTTCATTATTTACTTTCTTCATTTTAAATTTTTAATCTGCACGTTAAAATATAATTTGAATCCTTGGTAATTGGAAATCTTCAACAATTTCTCAACCTACTGTGATTCATCAGTCACACTTAGCTACAAGATTCTAATGTTTTCGCTCTTCCTTGCATGTTACAAATGCCTATTATTCTGCAGACATAAAGTGTGTTATCTCATGCTACAAAATTGAAAGAATTTTAAAGTTAATAAGTACAATTTAATAAACTGATACAAAAGAAGTATTCGTAATGTAAGATGAGTTGATAATAGTATTAATGTATAATACAGGGTGTCCGTCAAATATGAAGCATTGCGTTAACAACAGACATCTCTTAGTATTTCGAAATATTTGCAATAAACTTTTTAGTCCAGCCTTATCCAAAATAAGTGACTGGCCGACTGTAAGCCTCTAACAACAGAATGATGAATACCATTTCACACAGGTTAAATGTTCTCAGCTGATTATTAAATTAAATGTCTTGATTCCATAATTACTGTTTATTGTAAAAGGTTTGATTTTCTTCTTAATGGCCGTTTAATTATGCACGATTGCAATTTCTCTAAAATGTATAAGCAATATTTTTGCTAATTCAATGAAAGTTTAAATCGCCCTCTTTTTAAACGTAAATACCACTTTGATAAATATTCTAATATTATTAATATGTGCAACCACTTGCGTTGTGCATAATTTAAATTTTGTGTAAATAGCTCAAAACCAAAATGGTAAATAAGTTTCATGCAAATTTGACGTAATTTGTATGCAGTAAAACGTATCATTTATACAAACTGTTGTTGATTAAGCAGACTTTAATTTATGTAGAACTCAAAATCTAAAACATATCAATTTTAAATATTTAACAAATTACTTTTTTAATCGTTATTTATAAGTAATTTATAATTAATAAGCAATAGTTTTATAGAAAAAAGTTAAGTTAGGCGACGTAAAAAATTACTCGCTATTACTTTTTATTAAAATAGTTGATAACCATGAACTCATAAAAGCAAATTAATAGAAAACTTGATATGGTATTTTGTAAACAGAAACAAAGCAGTATGAATATTTATGTTCTTAACTACGTTTCATAGTAAAGCATAACAGATTTCTACGCAAAAATTTACAATTTTTTTCATTTAGATTATAATTTTTTTCAGATTTTAAGAGCCCGTGTACACATGTGGTGATATTTCTCTTATATCCGCAACATCCTGTATATTAACTAATTAAAAGCTCCTATCTAAAACCTAATGTGTACAAAAATTACAGAAAGCATATTTAAATGTATTAAAACAGGGTGTCCAGCGGTCGGGAATTTCTTGCATTTCGGGAATTATGCTTGATTTTTTTTCGTCGGGAAAAAACCGTGAATAATGCTTTAAATTTCGTAT